>VZSV01000135.1:1698799-1893111 GCA_013398735.1 Nothocercus julius
CTGTGTCCAGTTCTGGGCTCCCCAGTACAAGGGGGATGTGGAGCTGCTGGAGAGAGTCCAGCACAGGGCAACAAGGATGATCCGGGGCCTGGAACATCTGCCCTGTGAGGAAAGGCTGAGAGAGCTGGGCCTGTTCAGCCTGGAGAAGAGAAGGCTGAGAGGAGACCTGATCATTGTATATAAATACCTCAAGGGAGGCAGTGAGGAGGATCTTTTCAGTGGTGGCCACCAACAGAACTAGAGGCAATGGTCACAAACCGAAACACCAAATGTTACACAGGAACTTAAGGAAAAAGTTCTTGCCAGTGAGGGAGACAGAGCCCTGGCACAGGCTGCCCAGGGAGGTTGTGGAGTCTCCTTCTCTGGAGATCTTCAAAACCCGCTTGGCCGCAGTCCTGAGCCACATGCTGTAGGTGACCCTGCATGTGCAGGGGGGTTGGACTGGGTGATGTCTAGAGGTCCCTTCCAACCTTAATGATTCTATGATTCTTCCGTGTACTTGGAGAAATAATAAATGTCATTCCTCATTGAGCTCCTAATTTTATTAAAGAACATAATATCCTTTCAATGTCACTTTTAAATCATAGAGAATTCTTCAGCCTTATCTAACCTGGAAGGTGTTCCACACATCCAGTCATATTTGTTGTGTTCTCTCTTCTTTTCTAACTCCATTATATCGTTTTTAGAAGAGTGGCCAAGAACTTCACACGGCCTTTAAGATGTGGGCACTTTGTGAACTTAGGCAGTAACACAGTGAATGAAGTTTTCTGCTTCATTCTCTATGTATTTCTTAATTATTCCTAATCTTCTATTTGCCAGTCACTGGGCATGTAGTTAATGCGAAAACAGAAAACAATAATTTTGGGATTACTTTTACTCACGGTAGTAGTTCCTTCAGAGGCCAAATTTCTTCAGACAGTGCCAATTTGCAGTGATGATATCACTTACTAAAACTGGTGATAATCTTGGGTGGTTCTTTCTAATTATGGTTGAAGACCAATTCATACGACCTGGATTCAAGTCTAGAATCATGTTCTAAGTTCTTTTCATTTATTCTTTTCATTTTTTTTTCATTTACAGTTATTTTCCCTGTTAAAAAAAAATATCTGAAAGGACCTTCTCTATTTTTTCACATGGTAGCCTTCTTTCTTTATGAAATCTTGAAAGATTCAGAATATGACAAATTACCTGTTTTCTCTTAAACAGAGGAAGTCTGGATTTGGATGCCTGACTTCCAAGAAATGTATCAAAGTACAAGACAAGTAGGTCCTAACCTATCCTCTTAAATCAATCTCATTTTGCATGAAATTACTAAAGGTTTTTCAAGTCCAAAAGACAGTATTAAAGCAAGAATTAGAATTGCTACAAATCCAAGACTTAGAGGTAGGAGATTGGGGTTTTATAAGTCTGATAAATAAAAATTATTTTTTCATTTCTATGGTAAACATTTTGTAAAAAGCAATAACAATGATAAAAAAAAAATAAGATTGACTGTAAAATAGTTCTATCTGATAGGGTGCAAAGTTACTCTTTTACCTTGCTGCTTTTTTCATCCACTTCCTATCTAGATCTCTAGAATTGAGTATCTTCTCTCTCTCTGCTGTGTGGATTTTTTTTTTTCTCTTGTACTATAATTGCTTTTAAAGAAGCAACTTAACATCTTTCTGAGATAGAAAATAAGAAATGTGATAGTAGGGGATTGAATTTGTTCCTCAGACTTTGGATGCAGGGCAGGGCACCGTTGCATCCGACATACCTGGGAACAGAGAACTAAGTAATTACGCCATATGGATCTTCGTAGCACACAGAGAAATGCATGTCTCTTTATCACAGAAATACTTCCTGACAGCACTGAGGTCAAAATCTCATGCTATCTTTTCTTGTGAAAGACATCTTTCGCTTCTCTTTCCTTTGGAGAATTTGCGCTCCAGTCACTTAGGAGGCTTTACTTGCTAAAGACAGCTGCAATACCTGATGACATTAATCCATCTGTACTATTTTACTCCCAGCAACATGGGAAATAGATTGGCTGCTGAGATTTCAGTCTGAGATGCAGTGACATGTGTTGCCTTTTGTGGTTGCAGTCTCCCAGTGAGCAGTTACAAAAAGATTTTCCAGTAACAAGTGTTTTGCTATATTTCAATTTGCAGAACTAATTTAGGGGAATGCAGTAGCCAGCTAATTGACCTATCCGAGTTTGTCATCCAGTTGATGAACTGACAAACTAATTTTTATTAATAGGCTTTTTGAAACATAAGATTAAATTGCATATTGTGTGTTGATTCATGTGATGCATCACATGAAGCTATCCTGACCTTAGCAGGAAAGATTCCTCATTTCTGTATTACAAAATAGCTTGTCAAAAAGCTTTGTTAATTAAAATTGCTGTGTAGTTTTAATGTCTATATAGAAAAAAGATAAAAAGCCTAAAAATATTTGAATGAACATAAGAAGGAAGTACAGATGAGGCCACGGCACATGTAGACTGATATTCTATCTCCTAAAATGGCCAATAATGCGTGATTCAGAGTAGATGAGTAGATATATTGGACAATCAAAGAAAAGAAATATTTGCACTGAATAGATTTCCCTCTAAACTCATATAATTTTTATTGGATTTGTCTCAGTGTGGAATTTATATATCCGTTCATGTTTTTTATTTTGTTTTTGGTCCGTGTAACTGGATTTTCTTTCCACATATGAAAACTTTCCAATCTTTGGGAGACCTTGGTAACCTCATACTCTTCTTGTTATTTATGAGAAGAGGTTGAAGAGATCAGTTGTGTGCACAGGTCATTTGTGTTCTGTGGGAAAGAAAAGGTATATTCTCTCTAGCATTGTTTCCTATTCCATTGGCTGCATCTCTGTTATCTTCAGACTGCATAGAATATATGCTGGAATCCTGAGAAAACTAGCTTGGATGTAGCTTGGAAATAGCTATTGTGGTACAAATATGTTCCATTATTTGGGAAAGTGAATAATTCTGTATCCTTTACTCTTTTCGGTATAGTAAATTGAGTATTTTATTATTCCATGCGGCCCTAGGATTATTGCTCAGGTACATTACTTCAATGGTTTAGGACAAAATGAAGCATTTTCCCTACTAATCTTGCCTAACAATTTCTATTGGTGTTTGCAGAATTGAAGAAACCTTCATCTGGGAAATTTCTTGTAACCACATCATGGTGACTCTTAAATACAAGCATCTCCCAACTCAATTTTACTCTCTCTGGAATTTGGCAGATCACTCTGGCTTTTAGTCATTTAAATAGTGCAAACTTTATTTTAGATCATCATTTCTGCAGCAAAACACAAAAAGGAGGGTCCAGCAGATGCATCTGTTGCAGTTATGAGCTACCTTGCATTGTTATACCTAGGCGTGTGGCTTGAAATGGCCATTCTATGGCCAACCACCTCTGGGAGAGAGCCTGAGTTGAGAAATTAACCTGTCCAGGTCCCCTTGTATATTCTGTTGGCTGAATTACTTGAGACTTTAAGGAGATTTATCTACAGAACTTTACCTTTTTTCCAATGTACAGAAGGAATCTTTGAATAAAAAAAATGGTGAATTTTATAGGAAAGAAGCCTAGAAGCTTCTCCTATCCTGAGTTATTCAGAAATTATTTTCTGTTTACTGCCTGTTAACACAATTTTAAATGTTCTGCCTTTGTTCTAGATCTAATTCCACATTTCATCTTTTCTATGATCTTTGATTACTCTTACAATAGATTTTATTTGCCAAAGTATGATACTGTTATGAAAAGAGAAAATAGTAAGAAACATCTGCAATATATATATGACACTAAGCTGGCCCAGGGTCCTGGGGAAAAAAAAAAAAAAAAAAAGATCTCTTTATATTGTAAAGCATATCATGTTGGTAAGTCTCAGGGAGAACAGTGTGGCAGGAAGCGCAGCTGTTTGGGGATTGTTTTACATCAGATTTTTAGAAGCCTGTAGGATTTCTGGGCATGATGAGATGAATATTTTGGCAAATGAAGGGCTCAGCAGGTGTAAATCAACATACATCTCAGTCCAGCTGACAATGTAGTATAACTACTCCAGCACTACGTGGAGGAATTAATTTCCCTTAATGACTGTGTTCCTCTGCATATAATCCACAACTCATATAGCCTGGAACCTTTAAAAGTATCATTCCTTGAGACTAAGTTCTCAGATAACTCACCTTCTCAGACAACAAAACCAAGGCAAAAGGCAGAATGAGGGAGTTTATACCTGAGCAGAGGAAACACTTTACAGTGGAATCAAAGTTGAAGACCTGCTGGATGAAAGTCAGTTTTCTGTTAGCTTTCCTCTTGCATTACCTACAGGCATGCCTCAGGAATCACTTACATGGTAATTTGGAAAACTGCCTTTTCCCGAGCATGGGAATGTTTGGAAATATGATATCATTTTAAAGTAGAAGTGGAATTTGCACTGGGGATTCAAGTGTGCTTTTATTATCCTGTGCACAGTTTATATCATAATATTTTTACAGATTTTCTTCTGAAAGTTGCCTACCATTTGATTTCTTTCCTCCTTTATCATCCTACCATTGCCTGCTTTGACAAAGTCTATTAATTCTTTCAAAGCCATTCAGATTCATGATTTTATGACATGCTTGACTACATAAGACCCCTTTTATTGTTTCCTAATACAATCCTATTAAAATCAGTCTGATGAAAAACTCTTGGATATAATTTTCCAAGAAGTTGTTTTCTGGGTTAGCAAATTGAAAAAATATATATATATATATGTCACAGAATCACAGAATGGTTGAGGTTGGAAGGGACCTCTAGAGATCATTTAGTCCAACCCCCCCCGTCTCTATGAGACCATTACATCACATAGAAGCTTCCACAACAAACTTTAAAAAGGTATCAGTGAAGGATAACTGAAAGGAGATAATCACAGTGCAAAAATTGAGCTGCTTTATTTATGCTTTTATTGTTTCTTTATACCCAGATTTTTACAAGCAATATATTGCCATGCTGAGCAGTGTTTCGATAGAGAAGCCACTGACTGATGAGCTACAGATGCCAGTGTTTCACTGGCCAGAACAAAGCCTCCCTCCCCCTAAAAAGAAGCTTGGACTCATTTTTGCTAAACTGCTACTCTGTCTCTGTAGCACTCTTGCCTCGCTCCCTTCCTTTCAATTCTCCTTCCTCTCAGGCCATCCCTAAACTACATCTTAGGGACACATTTATGTGTAGTTAAGTCATAACCACCTTTTGATGAGCACCTGGAAAATTTGTTCCCCACAGGCAAACCATGTTTGCCTAGCAATCATGAATGTGTAAATCACAAATCTCTGCAGAACCATCCCAGAGAACCTCACAATGTTTAATGTTAATGTTAATGTAATCCTTCCTACAGGTTGTATGGCTCCTCTGCTGTCATTTAGATGATTTGAGCTAAATGTGGCTCCTGCAGGGAGGACTTATGGAGTATATGCAGCAAAATTTTGTATTGTTTTTATGAACCTGGTTGCACTGAAAGACGCAAGTCGAGACTGATACTTCATCTCAGGTCCTGCTCTTTCCTCCAGGTTGAGTCAAGCCTAATCCGGTAAACACAGTCTGACTCAGTGAGAGTGATCTCAGTGGGATTATTCATCAGCTCTAGGGGTATATCATCTGTACAGTAAGTTCTTATAAAACCTATCTAGTTACTGAAACCAATGTCCCCTTAGTGGGCCAGTCCACCTGGCTAACTATCCTGTCAGGTTGCAGGAAGCAGAAATCAGGCAAAAACATTAATTTTGTCTTCTCTTTCATCACCTTCATCTTGTTATTTGCAGGTATCTTGTTTTTCTGACCTTTCCCCAACAGGCCTTTTAACCAGCTGTCATTGGGAGCAAGCTGGTGTGAGTTAACTTGGTCTGACTGTGCCATTTGTAATGCAGAGGAGGTTTGTATTAGCATGACGGAAAGGAGAGACTTGGAAACTGCCAAGGACTACTGTGTCTAGTTCCTTATTCCAGAGGATTTTAAAATCAATGAGGTTCAGGGGATTAGGCTAAATTATCGCTGTAATGTTTGCCATAAAGCTATAGAAAATCCTGATATTTTAGAGTGGTTCCAAGAATAAAACTGTACCAATTTATAATGTGCATAATAGCAGACTGTAGTATAGGGTCCTCCACAGGAATAGACTTTGAAGAGGAATGCAGTCATTAAACATGACAACATCTTCCAGAGAGAGTTTCTTGTTAAAAAGAGATGCTGTTGCTACTAAGTTTCCTACCTTTTTCCATCAAGCGCAAAAGAGGAAAAATGTAAAACATAGCTAGACAGAAGCAATGACTTCCATTATCAGCATACTCGGATTAATTAACTCCCATTGCTGAGAATGTTCCAGAAGGCTTAAGTTTCAACAGTATTTGTGACTCCTAATAGATTTGGTTGCCAGAATTAAAGAAAAGATAATGCAAGCTTGCTTATGATAAGCAGTAGATGATAAAATTAAGGTCAGTAAAACATGAAGTCTGAAATAGTGTATACTAAAATCAGCAAAAAACCTTCACCAATCTCACCTCTGCAGGCACTCCCACAAACATTTGCATCCGTCAAAATACTACATTTCTTGCACAAAATATTACCTACAAAAAAGCAAGCACTAAGAAGCTTGGAAGCATATAATTAAAGCTAGGGCCTATTTCCTTTCCCATGTAATTTTTATTACTCATTCTTATTCCTAACTAGAAAGTAACCACTCAGATTTAATCTTTTCTTCTTTATTCTTTTTATTCCAAAATGGAAATCATTTTGTAGCTGCATGCAGCTGGTAATGCATGTTGTTGGATGTGTATTAACTTTTTTCAGAGATGTATGTATCAAAATACTTGAGAGCTCTATCTCTTTTCATATCATGGAGTATATGGTGGGCCAGAAAAAAAAAAAAAATCTACTGATATAAAGAGGATTCATGCTAGATTCCCAATAGGGTGTTATAACTTTACTGTAAGTGTGTATATTCCTTGCAAATTTGTATTTTTCTGTACTGGAAAGCAGCCACAACATGCATACTTGGTTGAATAATGTGCTGTGGTTGTTACATTTATAATCTGTGATGAACAGATGCCGGATAAAAAATACAGGATTTTGCCATTGGCATGCCAAAAACATGAAGCATAGATTCATTTTTGGGGAAGGGAATGGAGAGAGAAGTCCCACAGGGCTCAGGGGTCACAGCTGGGGTGGAGGCAGCACTGAACCCAATACCTGGTGCATCAAGAGACTGTGCCCACCAACGCGGAGAGCGAGTGTGCCCTTAGACTTTGGCATAATGTATTTAGTGGCCAGCATTTCTCTGTTTGTGAAGGCTGGCTGTTCTCACCTTCCTGCTGGTTTGCTGGGCAGGGACAATATTTGGTTGCCTATGATGGCGTGCAATCACTGATTTTAATATCGCTATTGAAGAAGAAACCCTGCAAATCTTCTCCATAAGCAAAAGGTCTTCACAAGGGAAAATCTTTGATCCTGGGCAGGACTATGCCTTCATGAGGTGGGCTCTTCCTGTGTAAGACAAGCTTTTCTGACATGCTTCTGTCTGCCTGACATTAGAAACTGTGAGTTTACATGCAGGTACAAACATTCATGGCCATCTCTCCTGCTGTTAATGGGATACTAGAAATCTTTGGTCTGTGGGGAGACTAGTTAGTGGGAGGACAGCAGCAAGAAGACTTTGATAGCAAGCTGACATGAATTATTTCTGCCGCCTATCTCTTAATAGCAATCTTCCCACAGGGTGAAAAGGATTTTTATCCATGTAGAACATATATTCTTTAACAGAAGTCTCTAATGGGAAGATTGGAAAGAAGGAGGCTGGAAAGCCAACTCAGGCCTCTTTCTCTGCATGCAATTTCAATGCTGCTTGTGTTTTTGTTGTTATTCCTTTTATGTTTGCTGTCCTGCAAAAACAATATATACCTCCCTGGTGACAACTAATGGAGAGTCTCCACTGAGCCCAGTTGGGATGATGAAGTGCTTCTTGAGCTAACGATTATACATTAGCCCTGCCATGCATTGCCTGATTGTTTTTTTCTCTTTGTCTATGATGAGCCTGACTATGCCATTACAGAAGCATGAATCCCTGTACAATGATAGCTCATAATTGATTTTTCTCTTCATTTAAAGGGAAAAAAATAGACTCAAAGAGACTATAAAACTTCCAAATTTTCCTCTTTCTGAAACAGTGATGCCCACCAAGCATTTAGTCTGACATGACATTTTTAATTGATTATGGATACAGGTAACATGTGCATTGAAAAATAGCCAAGAAATAGCAGCAAGATTCAAGAAGAAGGATTGCTGGTAGTGAATTAAAAGGAAAGTTAGACTGACAAGTGCCCACTAATTGTGGTCAAGAAGTCTTGGAGGCAAAAACAGTAGCAAAGACAGGAGGGCACCTCTAATTTTGTCAGTGGCTCAGCAATGAAGTTGCAAAGTGCAGAAGCAGGAGATATCACTTCACGGGTCTCTGGGAAGAACTGAATCTCTGTTGTCCATCTGGCAGTGACAGCAAGGACTTTGCTCAGAGCATCTTGGACAAGCCATAGCACTGTGCTGAATTTTTTTTCAACGCTACCTAGTTCCAGCAAAGTTTTAAGACAAACAGTCATTAGTTTCTAATATTTTTTAAAGGAACTGGCTAAACTAAGAAAAAAAAATGGAAAGGTGGAAGTATAATGGGCTTTGGATAAATGGGCTTGGATGAAGAGGGTCAGGTAATCTGCTGAGACCTGTCTAAGCCCACAATTCTGAGAGACAGAGAGACTTATGATGGAGATGGTTACAGGATATCACTGAAAGATTGAACTGCTGAAATGTCACAGAAAGACATTCTGACAAATTTTAATTCACCAATTGAATACAAAATGAGTTATTGAAGACCTTGTGTTGAAGAAACAAATTATGACAGGCGATACATGACTTTTTGTGTTAAATTTAGAAAATATCATGTAAATTAAAAAAAAATGGAAGAAAGATGGAACAAACCTCTTTTCATATTTTCTGATTTACATATTTTGTAATACTTGATTCTATCTTGCTAAATGCTTTAGTTTTGCTGAAAAAATCTACCAAAAATGTCATAAGACGTAAATAAAGAGGATAAGCTTTCATGATTGTTCCTTCATGCCAGATAAGTAGAATATAAAATAAGGCGGTCATCATTCTCTTCTTATTGTATATAACCAAGAGATAATGTTTACCCTGGAGCACTGTAAAAATAATTACTGTTCCTAATAGCAATAAATATTGGCCAAAGCATTTGGAGAGTTTTGCCATCGGTAAATTCATTTGCACATCTTCAGCTGAGAGGAATTGAATCAAGGAGTTGTTCTGAACTGGCTGCTCCTTGCTAATTTGTTTGACAGAGTGGATCAAAATTTGCTCTTTAGTTTCTATTCTCACATGGCAGAACCTTGATTTTGAGTTTTCAGTTCCCTTTATATAAAATCATTTGGTTGCACATTGTCAGTTTATCTCAATAAAGAAATGAAGGTTGCTGATCAGGGAGGCTTAGGTAGAGTCTCTGCTGACAGAGAGTCATTTTTCATGTTGAATAGCCTTTTGGGGTGGAAAGGAGGGGAAAAAAAACAAAAAAAACACAAGTTTAATGGCTTGCAACATAACTAGAATTCCCTGTTCCTTTGCTAGTTTACAGTTTGTAAATAGCTTCCAGAAACTCATTCCCTTTGGTCTAATTCCATTGCTTCTCTATCTAATAAAAATGTTTTCAGAAACAGCAGGGGTTGTAATATCTGCTTTCCTAGTTCTTCACTTGATGCAGTCTCTTACAGTTCTTGATATTTGTAATTATAGCAGAAGTGTTTATCTTTCCATAGTTAAAGATCTTTTATTGTTGTTTGATAGCATAATCCTATGTTCCAAGGTTTACAACATGACAATGAACCTTTCTTCATGCTGGAATCTTGGCCCCATGAGTTTTTACAGATAAATGAATAAGTTTGTTGATCATTTTATTTTTTATTACTTATATTTATCTGGTCACGTATGCTCTTAGTACAATTGCCTTTGTAGTGTTTTTGTTTGTTTGTTTGTTTGTTCTGTCTGTGGGCCTTTGTTCAGAGAATATGTTTTAGTCCCAGGGCTGATTCCTTGGCACTCTGAAGAGGTAAAGGGGACTTCAAGCTGCTCTGTGGTGCATTTCCATCCTGAGCAACTCCTCAGGTAATTCAGGTTTGGGATGATCATTCTTTCCTCCAACCCATGTAGCTCATCCTTTGCAGGCAGAGCAGATGGAAAACCTCCTGCAGCTAGCTTTACCTGGACTATTTCCTTGTGGCAGTAGGAATCCCTTTTATCTTCTTGAAAAACTTTCTGTCAGTGAGCTCCAGTCCCGCATCTAGAGTTGTCATTCTGGCGTAAGATTGAATTTGAATATGACCCTTTCTAGACTGTCTTGTCCTCTCCTAAGAAGACCCTTATAACAGTCGTCAATTCTCCTATATACACTTTTCTAACTTAATGATTTTTTTCATGACCTTTTCTTTCAGCATTTTTCAGCATTTGCTCTTCTCAGTTGCTACAGAAGACTTCTAGTCTGTGATTCTCTTTCCTACATTGTACATATAATTGACTGTTTTCGTAAAGATTTATCTGATATTCGCTGCTATATATTTTACTGAGATTTCCTTTTTTCATTGTTGTTCTTTACATTATTATATCATCTAAACATTATCTGTAGTTTCCCAGTGAAACTTTTCAGCCATTCTTTTATATCGCTTTCATAGCATTGCTCTAGAATTGCAGATTGGCCCACCCTTTTTTTCATATCTAACTTTCATTTCTCCCTTTGTTAGCACATCAAGGGCAGACAGTCCTTTTTAAATAACATTTCTGACATATGTTAGACTGGTATTTCAAGAGATTATAAAGGTTCTTTAAATGCAGCTTGATCTACAGGACTGTGTTTGACAATACTCATGTTCTTAGGGATTTATTAGCATTTTTATTTTGTATTTGATTGCTCTCATCACTGGATACCCCAAGTGACCTTATTGCACTGCTTTCTCACAAATCAAGGAAAACAGAAGTAAAATTACATTGTTGCCTATCCATTGCAACAGGAGAGTATTTAAGGATGAAATGAGACCTATCTCATACTTATGAACAAAAGCAATGTACTACTGTTTTAAATCTTGATCCTACAACAACAGTGCTTTACCTCTAAGAGTGGCAATAGGAAATTTAATTTAGGGAGGGCATGAGAGTCTGGTCACTATCTGTAGTCCATTTCCCTTGTACTCTACGGATACCCAATTTAAAAGAGAAGAAAAAGCAAGAAAAAAAGATGAACCTTTCACTTTTCAGACTGCTCTGAACGTAGAAGGGTACATTGCCAGAATTATAAATGGCAAACCCCACCATTATTCCTGTGGCTCTACTCCAGAGCACATCTTTAATGTGAAACTACAAAGTTAAAATAAGCAAATCATTGAAAGCAAAAGAAAATGCTTTTGAATTCTTAGCACTTCTTCCACTCAGCATTTCTAGACTTCCCTTTGTGGCACTCCAGCTAATCATGAGAATCATTGACCAGAAAATTATTATTATCAGATCCTGTGAGAGAGCCACCAGGGTCTGAACTTTGCCTTCTTCAGTACGTAGCAAAAACAATTGGAGGGGCTTTGTGAAGCTTCGTGAAACTGAGTACTTGGTGTTACTTTTTCTTTTCTTTTTCTTTTTTTTTTCTTTTTTATTTTTCCAGCATACATTAACTACTTTAGAAAAGTTATTATTTAGTTTTGTTTTTATAGAAAGTACCTAGCTGGGCTTTTGCTGGCAGCGTTCTGCTGTGTAAAGTGTTTTTTTCTTGATTCTACGTCTTCTGCTCTCAGTGAGATGCACTGGCCTAACAGTGGTACAATATTTGTCTGCCCACCCTCATGTTGCACTGAAGTGTCCTAAACCATGTATTTAAATAAAATTGCTCTAGAAAGACACAGTGAAAAATGACGACCAAAAGAATTTATTTCATAAAAGATGGGTGAGATAAGTAAGTGGGGAGCGTAACAGGGTGGCTGGACATCAGCAAGATGGATGTGCTTTGATTAAAGATCTCTTTTAACTGTTGGGATTTTGTGTGGACAACTTGAATAAAATATGTGTCTTTCTCAGCCTTTCCAAAAATTCAGGTGTCTTGCAGAACTCTTGCCCATTGGCAGGAGGGAGGAAGCTGTCTGATTTTGACACAAGTAGTGAATTTCAAATAGTTGGTGATTCAAAAGCAAGCTATTCAGAACAAAATACCAAACCTTATGCCCAGTCTAGTGATAATATCTGCAAACTGCAGTGAAATAGTATGCTTACACCTTCCCAGAGAAATGACTGATACCCAGTTGTCTTTGGAAGAAGCATTACTTGGCTAACATTAACTTTTTTTTTGGCTAACGTCAACTTTTTCTTAGAAGAAACTATTTTTCCATTATTTTATCTGATGAATTTCAGAGGTTTGTCTCATAAATCTGATGATTTTCTTTGATCATATCACAACTTAGTGCAAGCTGTGTCCCATAAAGAAGCGATGTTGGAAGAGCCAAAGCGATGCTCACTTAAAAAGTGCAAATCTTTTCCCAGCTTTCTAGCCAGAGGAAAAATAAATACTTTTCATCATCCCACCTATGATATGAAGAACTTGGCCTGTGGAGGCAAAGGGAAAGGTGACAGCCTCAGATCCATGTTGAATCAGCTTAATCTTCAGTTGTTTTGATACTTCACTAAAAATCTAAATTAATTATTTTAAACCTCAAATGATTAGCCTTACAAAATTAAATAATGCAGCAATTAAAGCAGTGTTTGCTAATTTGTAAATATCTCCCCCTATGCTGATAAGCAACTTTGGCTGTTAATTTAGAAGTATACTGAAATATCTGTTAACAACTTATAAATCTGTTTGTAAGTTTCTTTGCTATATGAAACACATTCTATTAATTAAAATGGCAGTGTCTCATGGGTAACTGTTACACATATTTGGAGCTGCTGCTTAGATAAATATAACTGTGCTATTCATCCCTCTGTTTGTAAATTAAAATGAGATTTTCTTTTCTCTTCTGATCTTTGATCAAAGTATTATACTGGACCTCATTAGAATTTTCCCAGTGCAGTATATCTTTCACAAAAGCAATGCATTTGCATGAAATCTTCTTCTTTTTTTTTTTTTTTTTTTTTTTTTTTTAGCAAATTTAATGGAGAGTTATGCATCATAACTTGTGAAATAGGCAGGTTTGCCATTCTGACTGAGCTTCTGCAATATGTGCATTCGGCTCTGCAGTAATCCATGCACAAGGAATACCCCCCAAGTCATCTAGTCCCAGATCAGGAAGCCCATGTTATCAGCCCATCTGATTTCCCTGCATGTCCAGTTGACACATGATGCCTGAAGAGTCAGTCCAGGGGAGCCAGATGGCCATGGAGTCAGGTGAGCCCAAAAGTTTAAGGTCAACATCAACTTTTCAGGTTTAAACTCCAGGACTGATAGCCACAAAGCTGGAAGCTCTGAGAAGATCACTCTGAAGAGGTATTGCCTTGTTTCCAGGCCTCCTTCCCTGGACCCAAGATCTTCCCTATCCCCTTTGAAGCTTCCACTGTTCCTAACTCCTCCACATAGAAAGGGTGACTCCTCTGACTATGTCTCAGGCACAGCCAGGGGAACTTCTCCCACAGACCTGAGGAAGAGCTGTGCCTGGAAACCCCAGATAGCAAGTTCATGCTGGCAGCACGTCATTTCCAACCCCAAAAAAAGTCAGACTCAAAATAATAGTTTGGTTTGTATCATGTTTTATTATCCACATTGTCATAAAAAACAAGCACTAGGCAAACAACATCATCCGTGCTTGCCCCCTCCAGTTTTGGCAGGTTTCTGTTTCAGTATAAGATGCATAAGCACATGTGAACCAAGCATCTGAACTTTTGGTACAGTCAATGGAGATGGATGGCAGGATCCTAAGGCAAGGTACCTTTTTCAAGCTGAGAATCTAAGACACCTGAAGAGGACAGGCCGATACAGTGCAGGATTCACAGTGGGTATGTTGCTTTGGGACTGGTGGCTGAAGGTTGGAAGGAATTCCCTCAAGCATCTGAATTATGGCTTTAACAGTTCACAGATATAGACTGCTTTAAGAGTCCTACATGTGTGTGTTTTAATTTCATTAGCAATCTGGGATGATTTGAAACCAATTCCACATATTTCTTCACTAAATTTCATGCTTTCCTTAAAGAAATATTGCAAGGTTTCAGTCCTGTGAACTTTTTTCTGCTTTGTCTTTTTCCCTTAAGTCATGACTGAAATGTTTCAACAGGCAAGCCTGAAAACAATGTGTAGGTGAACCATATGCCTGAAAGCTCCATGCTAGATATACTCTTTTCTGATTTTCCCCTTAATTCCCTGGGGCCACTCCAAGAAGGGAATATTGAAACAGTCTTCAGGAGACTCTACTGAAAAACAGATGGATTAAGTCACAGTCTTTCTATTTGTTGTTCAAACTCTTAACGTATAGTGGTTAACCCATAAGTGCAGCAAAATATATTTTTCTTTCCTATTCCTGGGTCTACAATAGGAAATTCCTTTAGTGTGGAGAACTTCCTTTTAGAAAGATGCACACAAACATCTGTGTGACTTGTTGTTGCTCTACTCTCTGCCTAGGACATGTTTCACATTTTTCTGTGTTAGGCTGATGTGGAGCAGTAGTGTCAACATCTTTCTGTAATTATAAAAGAATATGATCATAAGAAAATGAGAAAAAAGGAAAATTTCCCAAGGGTCACACTGCAGTGTCATGTTGTACAAATTGCTTTAAAGTGGTTTGTAATGGGGAGGAGGGATAATTAAAATTGTCTCTCTATTTCTGCATAGCATAATCCCAGAGGCTACTTTAGGTTAAAGCACATCCCATTCACTGTTATGCAAAAGAGGATTTTGTTCCCTACTGAAAGAGCATGAGAGGACGAAATCTTCCAAGTAGATGACAAAGTTTGGGTCAGGACTGAAGAACCACCTTTTCTTCACCATCCACTTATGTGAAGAAGATCAGTGGGCTTGAAGTTTTGGAAGTATCTGATAAGAAAACAAAACCAGAATGTTTAGAGCAGCAGGCAAGATATAATAAATATGTGCTTTCCTGGTTGTGCTAAGGTAAGGTAATTGCCATCTAGTTAAACCACATTGCTCGTGTTATGTCAGTCTTTTTGCAATGTCTATGATGTTGAGAAATGCCATTTAATTTTAGTAAATTCATAATTTTATTGTGCTCTGTAGCAAATCTTCACCGACTCTTCGAGGTTCCCCTTCAGTTCCCACTAAATGATTATTTGGCTGACTGTCTTCTAACCTCGATCCACACTGAATTTTAAAACAGGAAAGATCATTCAAGTAGGCAAGACTTTTAAAAGGGAAACATTTCTATAATTGAGAGAAACTCAAAATACACACGGTCTGTCGTTACTAATTCTCAGGCTTATTTAGAAGCATGATTCAGCATCATGCTATAATATGAAATTAAACAGTGCTCCATCAATCTATAGAAGAAAGTGACATAAGCCAATATAGCTGTGTGTACAGTAGATAAAACTAAGCATCTCTGGAGATTTCTATTCTAGGGAAACAATTTTGTGTACTGAATAACTCTCTATGTCCACAAGGCCTTTAAAGAAAGCTTGCAGTTCGGTTGGAGGACAGGTTCTGTGAAGGCTGTCACCACTGAATTTAGCTGGTCACTGTTTTGTTTAAGGTGAGATTATTTTTGTCCTTGATGTTCATCCAATTTTTTCATATTATAAAATCCATCAGTATAGCAAATAGTGTCTGTAAAAGGTGGTGATATTTTCCTGCACCATTTCCATCCAGTTTAGAGAAGGCAATGGTCTGTATTTTTGTTATACTTGTAAATAACATGAACACAGTCAGAAATAAGCACATACTTAAATATCTGTCTTAGCTGAGAAGGGAGACTGGAAAGCTGACAACTGCTAACCTGAGGATAATAGGATCGCCTAGTCTGCAATTTCCTTTGTGAGTTTAGTGTCTCGCATAATCACTGCAGATAATATCAAATACTAATTAGCATCTGAGCAGATTTGGGGTTAATTTTCATCTCACATACATCGATACAGCTCCACTGACTGTAATAATACACTCATTTGTATCAGTTGACTATCTGGCAGTTTCTCTTCTCAGCACCTGCTATCACTGCCAAAGATGTATTTCAGAGTTGAGGTGGGGGGCAGGTAAAGAGGAAAAAATGCTTTAAAACTGTGATGGCAACCCGTTCCCTCCACCTCAGTCAAGGGCCTGGCAATTGCAGGAGCCTGATTAGCAGTGCTACAAGGAGATTACAGCTGTCTGTTCCTAGCCTGCAGGTGTTGCAGTAGGTATTCTATTGTCAGAGAGCCAGTATTTTGAATCAAAGTAATTATTTTTAGTTGTACAGGAAAAAAAGTGTTATCCATGTCATTATAATAGCCATTACCCATCTGTAGTAGGATGAGCACTTGGAGAATGTTATTATGTCACTGAGTTTCTGACACAGTGGTCATTAGATTTTCCTTTCTTGCTACCACTTGTTGTCAGATGTCTCCCACTCTGTCCAGGCAATTCCATTTTCAGATATTGTGCGCCTCGTCCTTCAGCTCTTGAGAGTACTACGGAAAACAATAGGCCTTTGGACAGATCGTTTTAGTGGAAAATTGAGAGAATTTATACTCTTTTACTTTGGCAGCAGTGAGCGCTGAAACGATAGTGTCTAACCACACCGTGGAGAACAGAGCATCCATGCAGCGTCATAAGGAAGATTCAGAGAGGCAATGCCTGACTAAATACTCCTCTGAATGAAGGAACATTGGTCATAGATGAAAGGTATTTTACCTGGCAGCCTCAGAGACAACCATTTGGACATCTAGAAAGCAGCAGCATAACACAAATACACCGTTTATGTTCATTTCCAGGCAGAGGACTGTATATAACATTTTTTTAGATCTCTAGTTTATATGCAGATAATCTATAGCCGCTTAGTGCAGAATGGATCCCCATACATTTGCCCTTCTGCTACCACTCACTCTTGCAGATCTTAGTGAAATTAACTGGAGGTGGAAGTTGGGTCCCTTGGAGATCTCATGCCTAGTCCTTGTCACAGGTATAGAAGGAGTCAGTGAAAACTGGAGCAATGGTAACGCAATACGACAGATAGTTTACATATCAGAGAATCATTTCCTTCTGCCTGCCTTTATTATAATAGACTTTTAATACTTTAACTGAAAGATGACCTGAAAAATGTCATGAACTTTTTCAATGCTGAGCAAAGGACAGAAAAAAATAGTAAGTTAAATAGTATTACAAAGATTCGTGAATTCTCTTTCTTCTTAGTATATCCACAGCTTTGGAGGATAACCCACCAACTGGCACCATAATGGTCCCAGTTGTATCCATCAGCCTAAGGATGACTAGCAGGTAACACATTGAAGTATAGGTATTTTTGGTGCTTAGAAGTTGTAGTTGATTTTATGATCCAAATCTTGACCTTCATATTACTTTGCACTTTGTTTCAAAAGCATAATAATATAGTGTTATTTACAGCAATCTTCCTCCAAAATATTTTTCCCAATAAGCTAAAAAGATGAAAAGTAGTTCAGAATTTCAGAATGCCCTGAAGTCTTTAAGTAACCCAAAAGCCTCCTCAGGTTCTCTTGGAAAAGACAATTGTCCTAAAATTGTGTCCTTCCTCACTTATATCTTGTGTGAAATAGCCACTTGTACTCCCTAGTACTGAAAAAAGTTAAAATGTTTAGCAATAATAAACCTTCAGCTCCTTAGGAAAGAGATTTTGCATCTTTGTAGCTGAATGGCAAATGAGGAATGATTCTCCTACTAGTTCCTAGTGGTTATCTTTTACATAGAAAATTTTTTTGGTATAGGAGTGCATTTTGTAGAATTACTTCTATGACACATTTAAGTTGAGAAAAAATGTTAGTTAAGTCAACAAATTCCTCTCCAGTTAACTGTCACCAAGTCAGCTTCACTTGCCACTCAAATTATAAATGCATCATTGTAGGATTCTCAGTAGAATATTTCTGTGCTCAAAGCCTGTCTCTGTGGACAAACAGCAAGTTGTGCAATATAAACTGAGAAGTTAGAAAGGTAAATTTATATCCAAGGATTCGATGCAGCTTTTGCCCTTGGATAGAAATCCTGCCCAGGAGCTTCTAGAATAAATATCTACATTTTTGGAAGAGCTTTAAAGTCAACTCTTAAACTATCTGTCCAAATTGAAGAAAACCTAATTTAAAAATCAGGAAATAATGTCCAGTTTCCTTCAGTGTGACCAAAAGTGTTGCTGCTGCCCACCCAAGTAGGTGAGCTCTAATCTGGGCTATCTATCATGGTAACACCCCAAGAAGTCATCTTGCTTTGACCAGACTTCTTTAGATTCATCCTGCATCATTTGTTCTATGTAAACTATTTTCTGGGGAACTGGAAAATTATACAAATGCCAGGATATACAAAGCTGAACTGACCATATGAACTGATGAAAGGCAGATATTGGCAGTATCTTAGAGTTATCCTGCTCTTTTCCTCCCTATTTTCAAGGCTGTGCTACATATGCTTAAAGCATTCTGTGATTACTGCATGCTTGTCTGAAGCACTATCAGTGAGCTTAGATAAAAATGCCACCTTGAATCATGTTATGTGGTGCCATCCTACAGGTACAGCACACTCCAGTGTGTCACAGAACAGCTCAATGTGCTCCTCTACCAGCTCAACAGGAAACAGAAATAGACCATCATTTCATACAATATGGCATTGGTGGCAAAGAAGTTACATCAGAAAACATATTTTTTATTACTATCCTTTTGCTTTTTAAGAAAAAGTTATTTCATTCTCTCCCTATTCTTATCCTTTTGTTCTAGAGGATATACCCAGTGACTTTTTTTCTAGGAGGTGGTAGAAGAGATCAAAATAAAGTGTAGGATCAGAGATAATTGCCTCATCTCTCAACTCCTGAGTCTAACACTGTGACAGGGCAACGTGGCTGGGCTGGCTGCTGTTGCGAGAAATGAGATGGGATCGTAACACCAGTGCTTGAAATGGCTACCAATAATATTGATACCTCCATGCCAAGGATATTCTGCCTTATATACTCCACTGCTTTTGCAATACCTGCTCATTCAGTAGCTGCAGCCATGAAGGCTAATTCTGGAGAGGTCTAGTGTCTGATGTCACATATGAAAGATACTATTGTGGTGAAAAAGGGGTAAGAGTGAAAAGAGATAACAAAATGCAGTAGAGTAATAGAATAGAAAATAACAAGGAAGATAAAGTTCAGAGTTTAGACTAGAAAAAAAAATGGAATTGCGAGCAGGATTTTGAAATAAGAACAGCTTTCAAAGCTGAAATAACAGAGGAGCAGAGACAGTGTCGCTTAGGGTAAAGGGTCTTATCCATAAGAGACTCTACTTTTCATTGCTGTTTGGTTTCAGTGCTATTTCTGGCCTGTAGTTTACTTTCCAAGACTCCTCCTCACCTTTAGTTCATTAATTTTCATGTTTCAATAATCCATGTTTTAATCAGCTGAACTCAGGAGACTTTATTGTTCATCATGTCATCATTTGGTATCCTGAGCAGGAAGGTTCCTGCTGAAGCAAGATACCTTCTGGAAATTAGAAAAACTCAAGGTGTAGCAGAGACCCCTGAGAGCTGAAGTTTCAGACTGCCACGAACAGTCAGTCATCAGTTTTCTTATCAAGACAGAAGAAAATATTTTGTGATACATTTTCAGAAGATACATAAAATAGGTGAGTGGGATATTTTGGGCACCTCTGGAAAGAAATGATTTGCCTATCGTTTGATAGAGCTGATTACTTGGTTTTGCTCAGTGCTTTGGTACGTATTTCACTCAAAGAGAAATCTTAAAGTGCCTTGGGTGAAACTGCAGTTCATGTGACATCTCAAACTGTGAAAGAAAGATAGAAGTACCACCAAGACA
The DNA here is from genome assembly GCA_013398735.1 of Nothocercus julius. Taxonomy (NCBI): domain Eukaryota; kingdom Metazoa; phylum Chordata; class Aves; order Tinamiformes; family Tinamidae; genus Nothocercus; species Nothocercus julius. The sequence continues at coordinate 1,718,799 of VZSV01000135.1, forward strand.
CCTCCAAGAGGTGTTTACATATCTGTTTTCCTTTACTGCTTGGGAGTTATCTTCAGTAGTTCAGAGCACGTGACAATTTTTTTTTTGTCTATTTATGAAAAGAATGCAGTTTTCATGGACAGTAATGAGAAGCCTTTACTGTCCTTTGAATTATTCCATCTACCTCTAAGACATAATAAACATTACTAAAGCACTTCAATAAGCCAATGAAAAACACTTTTTATTTTATTCTTTTCTGGAATGCTTACTTAATTTTATGAACAAAGAGACCGGAAAGCCTAATAATTTTGTACCATTAGCATGAAGTATGCCAGTATGCTCCAAATGTTTCTCAATGGGCTTTGCATAAGATGATGAAATCCCTCCTATCCCTTAAATTCATTATTGTTTTGCATATCATACAAGGAGTGTCTCAATTATTCTATTGCAGAGTCAAAGAGAGATCCTCCTCTTTTGTGTAGGTTCAGAGACCTCATCTGAAGTTTCTGTGCATAAATAAACTCCTCAAATGATCACTTTATGCTAGGAGAAAAATGAATAAGATTCTTCTGAGGAATGATCAAGTTAAGCTTTTTTCTTTCCTTTTAAATGAGAATTCTTAATTCAGGGGTGTCTTGCACATATTGTTTTATGTCAATTAACAGTAAAGCTTCTTTATAATTTTCCCATGCATTAGTATTAGATCAGTGATTTTTTCATGACAATCTATATTGTTCTTTTCAGCACAAATACCCTAGAACGGACATCTTAAAATAGCATGATTTCTGAGGCACTTCTAATTCCTGACATAATATAGATGATCTTTATTAACTCGTATTTAATTGAGATTGAAATTAAATGAAAACAAAATGGAAGACTCTGAAGATTATACTGCTTATATAAATCAATACTATTTCAGCTATAAGAGATTAGTTAATTTATTTTGATGAAATAGACAGGTGCATGTTTGCGCTTGCCCATAGTTATATGTGTTCATCAATCTGGTCTAGGATGCATATGAGTTGGGAACCCATGCAGAAGTTCACTTAGATATGTGGAGCTTAGCTAAAGTAACTGAGCTCACCAGAGCCTGCACGTTAACAATTAGCATGCAAATTTTATATTAGCAGTTTGCATACATTAGATGTCATCAAATGTACATGCACACATGCCTAACTTCAATGCCAGGTATAGTAGGAAAACATAAAATTCTACATGATTCAGTTGCATCATCCTATTTCCAGTGACAATATCTTGATCTTGAGGAAGGCTAGTAACTGGCATTTTACATGTTAAGCATAGATCTAAAATGCCGTATGTTTTTGCAATATGACAGCTTACACTGGGGAGTGAGAGGAGGTGCCAGAGGATGTCTGTGTTGAAAAGGTGGTCAGGTGGAAACCATGATTTCCTGAGGGATTCAAGGAGGGCAGAGACCTCAGTTGGTTAAAAGGAATTGAGACAGTAAGAATAGAACTTAGTTCAAGCTGAGAAATTTGAATCTGGACTGAGTGAGTCTGCTAAACACACCATAGTAACAGGAAAAGCAGATCCAATTGCCACCATGCAAACTATTGGAAAAAATATAGGATTCCAGGCCTTTCCAAGAGATAGAGACTCCTATCAGGATACTGGAGAACTATGTGCCCTAAATCCGTCCCATCTTGTTAGTCAAAGGCATAAAAATATGCCTAAAATGTAAAAGCCTCCCATCACATGCCAAATACAGATTTGGTCAGGTGATTGGGGATAGATTTTGGTCTTGTGAAAGAAGGATTTGAGGTGAGTGGTGTTAGGATCTATGATGGGCTGGGGAAAATGGTAGTAAAGAGAAGCCAATGAACTGGATGAAGTATTCTGCTTGATATCTAGTGCACACGTCAGGCATATTAGCCCACGTGGAGATGGTAAAGCTTGTTTGTTCTGTTTTGTTTTGTTTTTGAGAGTTTTTTTTTTTATGCAGCTCTAGGTATGGAGAGTCTTCCCTACAGCAAAGTCATACTTACTTTGGTTTAACTCCTAGGGTCACAGCAGCTGTTCCCAGGATAGAACAACATTTTAATAGTATCATGGTTTCCATTTTCATAAAAAGTTGAGGTAATCTTAAAAGCAACATGACACTAACAAGTTAAAAAAACTGATCAGGTTAAAGGTACATCACAGAAAGCAGGGAAATTTGTATCCCATTCTCAGTATATATCACTCATTTTCTGATCAAATCACTCAAAATTTGAGATCAGACTGAGGGCAGAAATCTGTCCCAGCTGCTGCGTAATTACATACCTAGGTGTATATATATAAATATATATATATTTATGCACTGTGAACAATGAAATCTGAGAGCATTTCTGTTCTTCAGATTTCACAATTGTAATAATTGCCTGGAAATTACAAGGACTCTGTTGTACCTCTGTCTTGAAACTCATTTTAGAAATGAGGTTCATTATGTCTGCATGTCTTTGCATTAGCAGTCTGAAAATGATCCTGCTTATCTGTTTCAAACACAGGATGTGAGGTTATTCTCTTCAAAATGACACATTTCTGAGATCTTTGGAAGACCTAGACAAGTAGTATAATCTCCATGTTTATTGCTAGGAATGGGACAGCTTCAAGCTAGAAGCAATGGTACAGGACTGTCAGACAATTACTGTAAGGACTACAGTGAGAAAGAGTAATTTTGCATACAATAAATGCCGAACACACTCTCTGTCACATCTCCATCACTTTATGTGCTTATCTGAACAGAGATATAGCCAGCTCATGTGGTGCAATGTACATGTGAGTACATTGTAATGAATTGTTGGGTGCAGATGGGAGCTACCTAAGGAACTTTAATCTTCAGGCACTAACTCTAACAACTTGGCAGTCAATGCTTTGGAAGTGTCTATAGATAACTGCTACATCCAGACACTCTTTCTATTCCTCTAAGGCAGACATAATGAGACCCCTCTATTGTATATAACATATTGTCCTCTCTACCTTAGAATCAATGCCATCTACTACAGCTGTATTCAGTTTATCAGCAGCTCTGTAGGTTGCTTAAATGGCTTTTTACATACACCGATTTGAAAAGAAACCCTGTAGTTATTCAGCTCTCAAAGTAACATTTTCAAGTCAAATTTACTTGCGAGGCTGAATGGGTCCATGTAGTCTGTATAAAGTTTGTACAAGGAAGGGACACCATCTCTCATAAAGCACAGACTTTACAGCAACAAGCACTGATTGTACATGCATCCAGACCAAAGGGTATTTCGGTGGAGTCCAAGCAGATGCGAGAGCTGTTGTTCCTTTCATTTGTGTTTTCATGTTCACTTGAGCACAGCAGCTCACCTTAACTAACAGGAGTTGCAATGAGCCACCCTTCTTTTGAAGGCTGATTTGGTTTTGTAGCCTAACTGGACATGTTTCTCTCAGGTGGGCCAGTCTCAGCCTCGAAATATTTCCCCATGCAGGTTGCCCCTCAGTGTGTTCATCCTGCTGGCCTGTAGTCTGGAAGCTTTCCCCTCTCTCCACAGGGAAAATGTGCTTCCAGGACCTCCCCGGTGACACTGAGTTTTCCAGAACTAGCCATTCCCTGGTGAAGGATATGAGACATTAAGGCACAGGTGCTTGTCTCTTCTCTTTCTAGGATCAGAAATATAGGAACAAGAGGACAAAATTGGCCAGCTGGTGTTAAGAAAGATCTCCGCAGAGTGTCCCTTTGACCACAGATTTCTTATGCATGATTCATAAATGCTATGAGGTATCATCATGTTAGGACAATTGAAGACTATCACTGTCAGCCACAAAGCATGTCCTTTGCTCAGGATTTGTAGCGGGTGCTACAGGGAGTTTGTCAGAGAGTAAAGACCATAATCTGAATAATATAATTTTCTGTAGTGATTGCATCCCGTCATAAGAATTGTTAAAGGCTATCTTTTCTGGCCTGTCATTTTTTTTCTGTGCTTGTTGTTTTATCTATACTTGTTACTACAGATTTTTTTTGGACTCGTATCAAGGATAGTTCCACACATTCCTTTGACAAAACCTTTTGAAATATTTCATTGCTGAATCTTTCATTCTTTTCCAGCTGCTAAAGTTTGTGAAAACAGATACTGTACTGAATGTTTATGTGGCATACAGAATACTAATGAATGACTATTTAATACCAGCTCACAGGAAATTAGCATTGAAAGGAAACTGATCTGATGATGACAGAAGTATTTCTATTGCACAGGAGCAAGAATAGGAATGCAGAAAAGGAAAGCAAGAAATGAATCTGTCTTAAATTTTGGTACTTTATGCAGATATATGTAAGATCTTAATTAAATTATCATTTGAGCTAAGCAAATAATGTGAAGCAAATAACCTATTTAAATTTAGCTTTTTCTGTTCATAAGTTTCTCATGAGCTGCTTAAAAATATACTTCTCATCATATATTATTCACAATATATTTTAGCAAATATTCTAGTCAACTGCTGCAAAGCAACGGATTTAAACTTACCCATTCTGAAATACCAGTCCTCTTTTGACTTTGGCCAGGACAGGTATTTAATATGTTACTGCTTAAAAATAGGTGAAAATACAGAATTATTATGATTTCTGTCTTGCTCTCCTCTGCTGCTCCTTAACCGTAATAGTGAAGGGATCATTACCTCAATCAGGATGAATTAGAGCAGCTGTAATGTCTCCAGTTTTGAGTTTCAAAAACAACCAGATGCCTGAAACATAACAGTAAGTATCCTATATTACTGACATACTTTGAATACTAAAATGCAGACAACTATCCCTCCTAGACACCTAGCCATTTAGACACCTCCTAAGTTCAGTGCAGTTCTAGAACTGGTAAGTCCAGCAATCCTGAAGAAGGTGGATGAACCCACTCTAATCTACATCTTGTTCCCTGCTCAGCGTACAGGGAAAACAAGTCATGAGGGATGAGCTGACATCTACATCTTTCATGGTCCAGTTTAGTAGCATGATTTTTGCATACTGTGGGTAATATGTTGATCTTGTGTCATCTGCATAATTGAGATTTTTTTTTTTTTTTTTTTTTGCTATTAATGAAAAGTATCACATAAGCTCTTAGCTGTTGCATATACAGTAGGAGAAATTGCACCCTAACTTACAGTTTGAAAAGACCTAAGCACTGCAGTGTGAAGAGAGAGGAAAGCAGACACAAGCACAGTGGCCCTGGTCTCCCATGATGAACTCAGATCCTGGAGCTCAACACTTTTGCTGCCTAGAGCTGACCAAGCCTATGGCGAGTCAATAACACATAAACAGAGAACATAAGGTCAAAGTAGCATCTGACTTAGCATTAAGTTTTTTTCCATAAATAAATACTGAAAGCTTGCATGCTTCTTAACCCTTAAAACTGTTTAGCAGGAGTGTTACATGCACATTCTCAGATATGCGGTGCCAAAGACATCCTAAGAAAAAGCTAAAAAAACCCTTCCAATAGGAGCTGACAGCAAGAACTGTAGTGCTATGGAATGGCTCCATTTTCTGCATTGAGTTTTGTGCAGTACTTTTAGCTTTCTAACCTTACAGAGTTCTTCCCAAGTCTGAAAATGTCTGATCATGCTGATCATGTTCCTACTTACTATGAGTTTCTAAAGGCATTTTCCTGAGAAAAGAGGAGAAATCTTTAGAAAAAAAAAATGAAGATGCACATTAACCCATGTATTCTAACCTGAAGGTCACAAAGCTTTTCAAATATATTGCCTGTAATGGGAATTAAATGACTAAATCTCTGCTACTCTTTGAAAACACACTTAGCAACAATCTGACTCTTTTCTCTGATTCCAACTGCACATGAGTGACCCCAGAAATAAAAGACCAGAACATTTTTAATACAAGCATTTATAGAATCACCAACAGGGGAAAACTCTATATGTTTTTCAACATTTGTTTTACAAGGATTGCCATCATCAAGATGTTCCAATTGTGCAGAGAGAAAAAGGATTTGTGTTGCCCAGGGATTAGGAATTTTATAGCATGATTCAAATGTTTATGCATTTTACAGTTCTAGAAGGATTCTTATGTTAACGTTAATATATGTTGAACTGAAACAAACAGAGAATTTTTAGTGGATTCTTTTTATTGAAGAGACACTTTCAAATCTAAATTCATTGTGGTTTGGCTTGGATTTTTTTTTTTTTTAATGAGTATGTGTGCGCGCTTTCTGAGTCATGAGCTGTCCAAGATGCTTTGAAAAGTTGCTATATTAACAAGTATGTCAGTGTGCCTGATACCTCTGATGGTCTTCCTTGCAGTTATGCTGAGAATGTATCTGTGCTTGCAGCGAGGGGATTGTTTACTGATGCTTTGTAATATATTCCCCACTGTGTCTTCTATGGGCATCTGGTCCACCAAAGTGTGGGAACTGCTCCTTTTCCGAAGAAACTGCTGCCTCAACTATTCCAAAAGCTCTTCTATGGAATATTTGCTAATTCATACCTCATAACTATCCTCAGATCTCAGTGATTTGGTGAAGACATTCTGTTGTCTCAGGTTAATTTACATTGTTAGAAAGAATCCTATAATGATTCCTTTTAAAAGCAGCCACTGAAGTTTCTTGAGACACTGAGACTTGAGACACTGAGCATTATCATATATGATGAACATAATTTTGCTAAATGATCGCTAGCAGCTTCTTATTACTTGGCTATTTTTTCTAGAACAGAAATAGACTGTAGGATGGTTGAAATTTTGCAGTATTTCAAAATTTGGCCACCCAGACTCTCAACAGAGCTCTTAATCAAGGAATTCCCTATCATTAATATTTTTCCACTTAATTCATCATTTAGATTACTATTTAGTCAAGGACACAGGTTTTTTAGCCTTCAGATGAAAATGTAACTCATTTTACCAGTTCTTCAAGCAAACTAAATTTCAGTAGAAGAAAAGATTTTATATTGTTTGCTTATATTTGCTCAAACTTAGCTCATAACCTCCTGTTTCAAGAGCCCCCGTGTAGGAATAAGACAACATTTCACTGGTTAAAAATTGACCTACTGTTCATTTAGTAGCTAAACTCATCTTTTTGTATTTTTTTAGAGTTTCACAGTTATTCCCTACTTTTCATTACTATCTGCCTCTGTCTGTCTGAGGAATTGACAATGACAAGATATGAAAATAAAAAAAAAGGAGGTATTATTATAGCAAAAGTTAACGCCCACCAAAAAAATCTTACCAAGAATTTCTATCTTAATTTTATTGGTATCAATAATTACAGCTGCTCATCTGACATTTTATTTGAACTTGCAGACCTCTAGCTTTATCCATCATGATTCTAACCTTTTCACAATGTTCTCTGCATCTCATCCCCAGCACCCTCTGGAATTAACATACCCTTTTCTCTAAGTACCTGACATTGCTCTTCAGACTTTGCATGTGCCCTTTCTTCTATCTTTATTGTTCACAGGCAACCCTTTTGCTCATTCACTTCCTTCTGCTTTTCCATTTGGGCACCCAGACTTGCAGCTCTCTCTTGTGAAAGGAAAATTGAGAAGAAAGTCAAAATTATTTTCAACTCACAAACTCTGATCATAACTCATAATAAGATTCCGTGTTATACTTTGCTCTAACTTGTATAATTTACAATAAAATTATATAAGAATCACTTATCTAAGACATTATTTAAGAAAACTAAAACCAGGAATTCATCATCTGAAATAATATAGTCATAGAAAACAACCAAAATGGAGAGTCACAGTGGTGGGAAGCTTACTGCCAAGGATTAAGCCTATAATATATAAGTAGCAGATACCAGTACTGTAATTACAAATGCTATTCATAAAAGCATTAAAGATTTTAAGTCACAGAGATATATTAATAAATTGCTAGTAAACTAAAAGGTAGACCAAGGATCATCTCATGTAATTGTCTTTTTTTTTTTTTTTTCACAGCCTGTTTCTTAAGTGTCTCAGGAAATGAGATATAAAATAGTCTTGAATTCTCTCCTGTGTACTTCAGGTCTAGGCCACTTGCCGTGGATAAGACTGGAAAATATCCATGCCTTGTGGGTGAGTTGAAGCCTTTGGTATCTACCCCTAGATCCAAACATCTTTATGTGGGACTTAAATGAATAAGATCATCATTTAAGCTGCATATCCACCTTCAAACACATAGCTGCTCTTGCCCTCCATAAAAAGCCAACTCTTCTGAAAATGAAACCAGAACTATAAATGCGGCACTCCAAAGTAACATATCTTCTCAAGCAGTCTTGTGTTGTTTTCAAGTTGCTCTATCAGATAAGCTTTAACCATCATTGAAGTTGTCCAGAGGAACAGAGAGGACCTGATTCCTTGTTATTTTGACATCTGTAAGTATGTTTTTCTAGAGAACCACAGAAAGGATGATCTAGAAATCCTAGACTTTGCCTTTCCTTTTGTCTCAGGCCTTCTCTTTGGTCTCTGCAGACCTGACCAAAGCAGGATGCCTTGTGCAATCAAATAAGCAAGCACGCTGTCTTGAGCACTCTTAAAAAGGCTGTAGTCCTTTCAGAGTAATCATGGGGTGGGTGAGGCAGAAACATTTCTAAGATTTTCACCTCCTCTGAGGAAGGTAGGATTCCCACTTCATGACGATTAGACAGGTAGCAGAGGAGCACAAACTTACACCTGCTAAGCAGGAGGGACAGGAGAAACAAAAATGTCTGTTTTGAGTACTCTGCAGTATTTCATTGGGGTAGATATGTAACATTTGACTAAAGAAGTTCTATATGATTAAACAAGAATGACAGCAAAAAAGTTCTGTCACTATAGTAACAACACAGAAAATGGAATACATAAGGGTGTCTTACATGTATGTCTTCCCTTTTTTGGTTCATGTATATAATTCATGTCAGGGGTATAAGTCTCCATTAAATGCAGTTCTATACGCTTGAGAACAAAAAGTGCATGTGTGGTTGTAGACACACACCAATTCTTATTCTATTCTGTAGGATTTGTTACTGGGGCTTGCAGAAAACAGTTAGGCCATAAATTATTTGCAAAAAGAAGAAAGTAAATTATGATTCTACCATTTTTGTATAGAACATGCTGCTTTATATAGAAATAGTAGGTTTATAGCTGTCTGAGACTAATTGGTTCATTCCATTCACAATGATTTATTTCTTAATGTTGCTGATTTGTGAACATACCCTACTTGGAGTACATAGAGCTGTTTTATATATAAAATTGATAAATACATTTAGTTTATTGATTTGCAAATGACAAATTTACTTGGTCTAAAAAGTTTATTGCTTCATGAGAATGAAATATTGATTTTGTGCATAGTACAGTTTTAGATATACACTTAAATAGACATAGCAAAACTGCTTACACTACTTCATGAAAGTCTATCAACATTTTCATCCTTATCTTTATATTGAAGTTTTATATCTAGGCCATAAAAAATTACTTTGGGCTTAGGTTTCTTATAGGACAGCCATGATCTACTGCTTGACATCTCATTTGAGGTCACTCTTAAGCACATCCACAAAACAGATTGGTCAGTGCGAAGCAGCAGATGTTTAGAAGAAATACTCATTACTGTAATCACACATTTATTTCTGTCTGTAATTTCTGCAATTGGCTGTATCATGTTTGCTTTTAAAGAAAAAAAATATGTTTATTGAAGAGTAATGAAAAGCATTGGCAAAGTGCTATATGCGCAAGCAAAGTGTTGTCTTAGGTCCCAGTCTGGTGACATTGAAGTCAGTGAGAATATTTCCATGACCTAAAAAGTTCCTGAGTTAATCTCCCTTAGCCCTGGGGCAGAGAAGCATTCAAGCACGTCATGACAGTGTCCCCTAATCTCTGCAAGCCAACTATACCATTCACTGACTTGCAAATTCCCTGTTACTCCCCACATACATTATTACTATTATGTCTAGTTTCTAGAAAGAGCGAGGTGATGAGCTGCATTCACAGTGATACTTTATATGTCTGTATAAAGTTTATTTTAAGATGCTTATTTTCATATATGTGCTGAAGTGAACAACTTCCCACCAGACTGCAGGAGACATCTGCTGACTTTGCATGGGGAGATAGGTATGTAAACACTGCCTCTGGAGAAAATTGGCTTAATAAGTTTCTAGTCTCCTCTGCTTTGCTGTTCTTTCTCTCTTCCCCTCTTTTGGCTCTGTTGCAGTTCTGCTGACACAATTGACTGGGGGACTAAACAATAAACAGGAGCACTGTAGGGACTTGCGATTTTTTTAAAATTTTTTTAAAAAAAAGAAAAAAGGAGGAAAAAAAAAAAAGCATTGCCATGCAAGCTTGAAGCTGGTGAGGAGGGGGATGGCACATCTTTAAACCAGCCTTGGATCTGCTTCCTGTGTGGGATGCTTATAGCCTGAAAAACTATTACACTCTGCAATCATTTGCATCTCGTATTCTGTCTGGCCAGGTGATAATGTTTGCTAGCTAGCACCCACGGGACAACATTTCAGCATTTTACGTGCGGTAACACCTCAGAAATGTGATGAAAACAGAGCTAAGGACTCCTCTCACAGGGCTCGTGGGCTCTGACTCACAAGGAACCTTTGGAGAGCAGGGAGGTTTCTGGTCAGAGCAGAAAGCTATGGGGAAGTGGGATCTGTAACAACAACTCTGTGCCCAGGTAATGATCCCATTTAGTGCAGGTGATACCCAGGTCTTGCCATGGTTGGAGATTGCACTGTGAGACTTTTTAGTAGCTACAAATGGTTTTGCTTTTCTTTTTTTTTCTGTCTCTAAATATCAGCTGTACTAAGCTTTCCATTTTTTAAGTTGAATAAAATGTATATTTGCTTTCTCTGTATGGTCTATCCTTCTGATCATAAGGGACACTTCAAGAATGGTAAACCATTGCCATTTCATTTGCAGGGAGATAACAGTTTAAAATGTAGATTAGGCCTGAATAGATGAATTGTGCTATAAACAATGAAAAATATTTTAGTTCAAGTTAGACTGAAGCTATTAAATAGGCCTGGGATTCAACCTTGGCAAAGTATGTTTATTTATGGCAAAGTTTAATGCTTATGTGTGCAGGTTCCTCAGGACAAAAGGGGTTTTGCTTGTTGAAAAACTTGCTGTCGTGAATGACAACTTTTTATTTGAATAAATATGTGCATTGCCAGCTGGGAAAAATAGCTGGCTTTACCAGAAATAGGAAGCTGTGGAAAGCTTCGTTTCTTCACATGTCACATCCTAGCCAAAAGCAGTGTGTACGTGTGGATCTGAGCTAGTTCAGCAACAGAGCTGAGAGTTCATCTCAGCCAGAAGGCCACTGCAACTAACAACTAATAGTATAGATGCTAGGTCAGAGGGGATTTCCTTCAGACACTCCATAATTTTTTTAATAGAGTTTGTCCATGTAATTCTGAATTCCCTTTTTTTTTTTTTTTTTCATAAATCAACTTGATGAACAAACTAAAATGAATTAGATACATTTTACATACAAGTATTGATTAAGTTTCTGTTGATCTGCTGTGATTTCAAGATTTTCTTGAAAGCCTAACTCACAAGATGACACCGCATCATACATTCATTTAGTCCCATAGAATGGTGAAATTATTTCTGGCCGTGTAGACAGACCTCATAGAACATGATTTCCATCACATGACCTTGAAAGACAGTTTTATCCAGAGCATTATCCATATCTCATGTGTTTTCTTTATCTCATTCTTTATACTCACCTGGATATGTGAAACTTCTGAAATTACTCGCTGATGGCACTAATTAGTCTTACAGCTATTGTTGTAAAGTCAAATAACTAAATAACAAAGCCCGAAGTCTTCCATCAGAGTTTACAATACAAAAGAAAGATTGAAAGAAAAAGATTCAAAAAGCAAACTAGAAAAAGACTAGGTAAAAGGCTCATGAAAGAGGTAGGTTTTACAGAATGGTTAAAAGGAGAATAAAAAAACAGCAGCTTCTTGGGTCCTAGTGTTAACATGTTTGTCATGGACTTTCTATTCAGGCTTAAGAATCGTAGCTCAAAGACATTTTTGGTGAACCTGACAAGTGAGTTATGAGTGTAATTCTAAATAAACCGATTAGTGCATAAAAATATCCAGAAGAAAGTTGATCTACTAAAGTTGCTTGGAAAAACCACATAAATAGAATCTTTTTTTTACAGGAATATTTATTTTCAGTTCCATTTAAACAACCCACTTTTGTAACACATACTAAAATCTTTAGGAAACATTCTAAGAAATTTCAGGATTATAGCCACAGGGATGAATTAAATGCATTTCATTTCTGCAGATTAAAATACAGAATATGTTTGCATCATTCTGCATTTTGTTATGTTGCTGCCTTTTGGTATGCTTTACATTAAAAATACATGACTGACACACTTTATACCAGTAAGCCTTTTTATTGAAAAAAAATATTATTGCAGTAAACTACATTCCCAGGAATTCCTTGAATAACCTAAAAAAAAAGCCGCATTGCATGTACAATAGTGCAATTCACTTAGCTACTGTATAATATAAAACACTTTATACAGAGGATACAAAACAAAATTACTAGTTTACATATTATACTAGCCAGAGTATTATTCAGTTTTAATATAAACTTAACACTTTTAAAATCAATCTGGTCAAACTGCATTTTTATGCAAATTTGCTGAACAAATATACATGTTAAATGTTTTCCAGAAGTGCCTCAGTTACCAAAAAATTGAAGTTTCATCATTGTGAGACTGAAACTTTTCCTCTTGGAATTTTATAGTGTGGGTAATCTATTTCCTTGGATTATGCATCAAGAATATACAATCAAGCTAAAACAGATTACTAGCTTAGAGTGTATATATCTCTGCCACCAGGAAAGGGTAACTCTTGAAAATTAGTTCAAATAAAATCTGAATTGTAGCATGGCTCCATTCATTAGGCTCAAGTATGCTTTTAATAAGAAAAAAGTTACATATTTATAACAAGTCACTGATAAAAAAAACTACAGCAGCAAAAAGAGTTCAGCTGTGCTGATAATTTTAACACATTTCTTCAAGAAAATCCCTTCTGTGTGTAATGACTGTTCACTGTTGTGCTGTTTCTATCGCTTCTTAATCTCTCTTTTTCCATCAATACCTATCAAGATCTCAATTTTCATTGTTCTAGGTAATTAAATTAAAAAATTATTATCTGTATTATCTGTATTTGCCTTACCAGATCTTCTCTGTTGATATAAAAAAAAAAAATCTGTGGATTTCCTGGATTTCTTTTGTGCACATTAAAGGAAAGGTATATAAATAATGAAATAGATTTCAGAAATGATCTACTTAATAGGATGCCATTAGCTTTCATTTGGTTGGGTTTCTTGACATATACTTTTTGCCATATGAATTTTGCTAATATTTTTGGTGCCTGTAAAAAGCAGGCAGTATGTGAAATGTGTATGTGTACATTTAAGTATAAGACTAGACTATCTTTTCTTCCCTTCTACTTTTTCACTTAACATTGTTAAACCTAGGTTTCAAAAGAACCATTAAAGACAATGATAACACTTATTTATCTTGAATGGGAAAAATAGTAGCCCCAGAAATTTAAAATATTGTCAGGCAGGGTATACATCATTTAGATTTGTAACAGTCCTAAACTGAGGGTTCTGGCTATGCAGCTCTGCCAGCCTCTTCCAGAGCAGAAGTGGATCTGTTCTTGAAACTGCTCAATTTCAACCTTTTATCTATAGAATTATAACTTTTTTTTTTTTTAAGTGATCCACTGATTCATGACACTCACTCTGAACAAGCAAGTACCAATTTTCAGAGTTGATAAGTAGCATTCAGTGAAATGTGTTAGATTTATAGAAAGTAAAATTTCCATAAGGCAGAAATTATGTGTAAATTTAGATTTGATTGGGAAACATTTTCACTCAATAATGAAAGAGATAATTTTAAAAACATGGAGCCCTTTAGTCTCAACACCTTTTCCAGAAAAACTTTCTGACTTCATTAATTCTGATGTAGTCATTTTTATAAAATTTTCCCTGTAGTTGAAAGAAGGAAAATTAAAGAGGAGGTATAAGTAATTTCAAAATGACAAGACTATATTTTTTTAAGGAATAAATTAATCAGCTGTGAATGAAACCAAAATAAATTTTAAGGTGTTTGTTTTACCAACCTTTTGTTCACTCTTAAGGGTTTGTTTCTGCTGGAAAATAATGTTAGAAACTTTATTTAGATCCAATATACCTGGAAGTACTGGGAATTGTCCTGATGCCACATTCTGCTTGGAGTACTTCCATGCTTTTGAGTTTCAGCAGGATTCTACAGGGTCAGGCAGCTTCTTTGTGACCCTATCATTAAATGGGAGTTTCCCTAAGCAAAGTCCCCGACAGAGCCGCATTTCTTCAAAATAGCAGTATGAATATTGGAAATATTACATTTTAACCTTTCCCTCACTAGGAGCCTGATGAGATAACCTTTGTCCAGACAGAATTTTCCATGAATAATGCTTGTGAAGGAGGGCTAGATATATTTGCACATTCTTTGGGCAAGCGTCTCCCACGTACATCTTTTTGGCAAGAAAGAGGTATTGCAGTGCTGGCCAGGGCCCTCTGAGGTTCCAGCCCAGCGTTAGCCTCGTTGCAGTTCTGGGTCCCTGAATCCCACCTCCGACATGCACCAGTGCCATAGCCCCGGGTGCTCTACAACAAAGACCTTCAACTCCTCTCTTGCCCTTTTACACCTGTATGGGAGAGAAATGTAGTAGTCTGCTTGTGCCAGCAAAAAGCTTCATTACTCCAAGAGAACATTTTTAATATGTGCTTGTGGTCAGGCTACAAACCATTTACACTGTTTAAGCAACATATAGAAGCTATAAGATCACTACAACTGACATGTTGTTGCCACCTTCTTTTTCCAGTGTAACTCATGACCCATCAGGAATTAGGTTCTGCAGTATATTTTGGCCAGGAGATTGGACTAATGACTTCTGATATATATGCAAGAAAAAAACAAACAAAAAAAAAAAAACAAAAAAACCACAGTCTTTGAGGTGTTTCAAGTTTGCAGCAGTTTAAACTGCTTTAAATGATTAGTTACTTCTGACATTCTTGGTCCTATTGTGATTGGGTGCTGTGGTCCTAGTCCTGATGACAACCATGGATTTCATTTCAGACTGTTCCTCCTAAACCTTTTGTAAGCTGGCAGACTGCCATTAGCTGGACCCTGTACTTCTTGTGAAAATAACAGGAAAAGACTTTAATTTGCTTTTACTCACAATATCTACCAAACCAAATCAATATTCATATGTAGAAATCAGAATCCGGACTTAAAGGTATCTGCTGATGTACTATCAAAAAAAAAAATATAGATGTCCCCTCAGATATGTGATTGAATGCTCAATAATATTTTTTCTTCTTTTTGGAGCCATGATATAATCATGTGGGCTAGTTTAAATAGCTAGAAACACCAAAAACTTCTTTTATTGTGGGTAACTGTTGGGTGTGGCTAGAACAAGAATGGTGATGGGGATCTTGCCCTTGGAATAAAGGATGAATTAAGGGATTTGGATGTATAGCAGATGTGGCTGCAGTCAGATGTGGTGCAAATAAGGCTGGGATATATGCAGCATGTGGCAATGCTTGGAAGTTAAGTGGGGAAGGGTGAAGGGGAGTGGGGGAGACCACGTGTAAGGGGTGTCCTGTCAGCAGAGCAGGGTGGCTGGGAATGAGGGCTGGTGCTAAAGGGGAAAGTGCTATGGGGGAGAAGTGTGCATGGGAGAGGGGATGAAGGTGTGTGAGGGAGAGGGGGCTGGCGTGGGGGTGCACCGATGCCGAGAGCGCAAAGCGCTGCAGCAGTGTGTGGTGAATGGTGGTGACAGTAGCGTGCTGCTGAATGGGGACAGTGGGAACTGCTGGTGTTGCAGAGAAGGCAGCTGGTCCTGGGGCAGGCAAAACTTTAAAGTGTTTTGCCAGCAGTTGTTTCTGCATATGCTGCTGAGCTTGCAGCTGCAGCAACCTGTATTTATCTATTTCCTCTGGTGAAAATGTTATAGGCTGCTGCGTTAAAGGTGGGGAGGTGGCTTTATTGTACACATCTGGGTCATGTACTGGTTCATCATACTTCTGCATAGCATTGTCACAAAGAGAGTCTGAACTGCCGTCCGCCCGGTTCAAGTCCATGTTTACATCATGTAGTTCTTTGGTCTCTGTTGAATTAGCAACAACAGAATATCTATTAGAAGGAAAAGCACCAGGGAAATCATTTGGTACTGGGTCACAGCTTTGTAGAAAGGGTTGTACTTCGTTAATTAAGAAATTGGATTGTTCCTTTATTGCTGTGTTCCTTTTCATGCTTGGGCTCTGGTAGCCTGTTCCTATTTGAATGATGTCTTTAAAAAGACAACGATCATAATCAGTGCCTGCTGAAAGACCAACATTAGCTATCTCTGAAGCTTCAAAGTTGTTTTTGTTTGCGCAGTTTTCCACTGAGCTGACTTCATTATGTCCTATATCATTTTTACCTATGCTTAGGAGTTTCTCTGGCAAAGGTAACACTGCTATGTCATCTACCGATGACGAAAACTGAAGCGCGAAATGACTTTGTGAGTGATCCTTTAAGCCTATCCCACAACTGTTTGAAAATCTCTCTGAACTGTGCATTTGTTCCTGGGCTTTCTTGCACTGTACTCTTTCTAAAAGCAGCTTGGCTGACAGTGACCTTCTTTTTCCCTCCATGTCTTTTGCTAAGATTTCAGAAGAGCATTTTTTTGACTGATCATTTACATTCAGAGAGTCATAATGTGGAGTTTCAGCTTTCCCTGGTTCAATATTAGAATCTCCTTCTGCATCTTCCTTTTGGTTATTCTCACAGTTGTCTTTTGAGAAGGATCCTGAACTGCTGCCTCTAGATATTCTGCAACTAGATGATCTTTCACTGCTTTGTGAATCTCTGACGGAAGAGCTTTTGGAAATATGGGCACTCCTGCTTCTACTATGCACTTTGCCAAAATGCCGGTGTCTACGTCTGCTGTGTTTAGATCTGTCTCTGTGGCGTAAAACTTTATGTCTTGAACACCATTGATATTTAATTGTGCCCTTCTTCAAACAGTCTTTAGTTTTTTGACTTCTGCTACGGCAAAGGTAATCCTCATCTGCGTCACCAGAAGTGAAGATGCAGTTGTGCTTTCTGTGCTTACATTTGTGCCTTTCAGCTGCCTTGCCTTTTCTTTTGCAACAAAAAAGCCAATGATTTCTACTATGATTGCTTGATGTAGGACTAGAGGAACTGCTTGTATAGCTACTTGTACTACTCATCGAAGTGTCAGAACAGCTAGAATGTCGGTCAGAGGAAGACTTCCGGGAAGAGGAGAATCTCCAGTATCTTGTATAACTTCCACATCCTTCGTTTTCTGAATATTTGTTGTTCAAGCAGGATTTAAAACTGACGATACTTCCACCAGAACCTTTTCCACTGTCACTTATATCACCACTGCAGCTGGCCAAGTCTTGAATGGATCTGTGGTCATTTTGAATTTCATGTTTTTCTTCAGAGTAAATCAAATGACATTTTGCAGTTTTAGATTTTTTAATCTTAGACATAAAAGCAGAAAAGGAAATGCTTTCATTTCTAATGCTGTGTTTCTTTCTTTCACAGCCAGGAATATGATGCTTTAAAGATCTTCTCTGTGTTGTTGTATGAAGACTCTTTTCTCTCATATCATCCTTTTGTGAGACATCAAGGTAAGCAGGCACTTTGGGTATATTTTCATTCAAATAATCTGAAACATAATTTTGACCATTTTCATTCATTTCTTTCCCTATGTCTGACTCAGCTTTTTGCTTGGCCTTTCTTGGGTTTAGGGAATCTTTCATCTTCTTTGGTTTCGACAACTGATTATCTTGTTCATTTGACATTTGCTTGTGTTTTATTAAACCTGAGGCTTCATTTTCATCTGTACTCTTATTTATAGAGTGCTCTTTACAGCTTTCTTTGCTTGTTTCATGCTGTTTACCATCTCTGTGGTTTAAAGAGAGTCTGAAGTCAAAATATAATGGGTTACAGCCATAGGAAATGCAGGGCTCAGTTTTTGTAAACAAAAGTAGTTCTGTGGGCCACTGCAGAGCAGTGCTGCCATCTTTACTCACTACATGAAGAAAAGGCAATGCTTGGGGCTTAACCTCTTCAACCACTGTCTGCCTTGGACGCATTTCCATCTTCCCATACTGAGCTCTGACAAGATCTGAACTCTCCAAAGATCGCTCTCCTTTAACCTCCCCAGGACTATCGTTAATGTTGCTGTCACCTTCCTGCTCAGGTGCTCGATGTGCTGGGAGCCCAGGTAACTGCTCAGGCAGGTGGGCACTGCTGTGCTTGTAGATGTTTTGCTGTGTACAAAAATTGCTGGTCTGGCATGAAGGTGAAATGAGCGTTTCCAGCAATTGCTCAGACTCATTCAATTTGCTGTCTTGCTCTTTTTCTCTAAGTGAATCAGAAAAATCCAAATTCAAAAGCTGAGTTTTGACTTTGGAAAATGAAGGATGAGTACTGACTGTTTCTTCTAATTCTCTATCACTGCTTTTATCATTTTCTTTTAGCATTTTATGTTTGGCAGCTGCATGCCTTGATGCACCGTTATCCAAATCCATATGGTCTTGTGGAATAGGTGGCCCTTTATCCAGGCTCACTTTTACATCCTCCTCGAAAAGTGTGCCGGGAGCTTGCTTTGTTTTATAGTTGGGGGATTCACTACAATCATTCCCTTCTTCAAAGTTCTCACTGAAGACCGAGGCCGAGGACTCAAGTTTCAAAGGGACTTTTTTAGAAAATGAGAAAGACACTCCGGTCCTTTGACAAGCACTGACACTCTCTGGGAACACTCGTGTGACTTGATTTCCAAGCACGTGGAGTCTCTTAGTGGGTGACCGGTGTCTGCTAATGATAAGCTGCTGCTTCTCTACTATGCTTCTGGGGAAACCTTTTCCTTCACCCACGGCTGTGGTTTGAGAACCAGTCATGAATTTGCCACCCTTGTATAGGAAAATTTCATCTGGTGATTGATGCTTTTCCACAACTAATCTGGGGGCTTTAAGCATTGGTCCACTTCCTGTCATGCTATAAGAAAACAAATAAAAAAACACCCGCTGTATTAATCAAGCAACTATGGGAGGACTCAATTTTAACAATACCTGCCAGATAAATAAGTACCAGATTTGCTGTTACAAGGGAAACCTAACGTTTCAAGAGGGTTTCTAAAAGTGTGGTTTAGCCCTGCAATGTGGTTTTCTGTAACAGAGATTGTCTTTCTGTATAGCAAATGATGCAATTTCTAGTCAGCACTTGAACATTTTTTTTTCCAGTTATGCCCAGGTACATGCCCAGTAAACAAAATTGGTTTTCACTCCAAATTCATAACAGTGAGAATCTACTCTGTGAGTATTGTCAATTTTGTCATATCATCAATCCCGATGCTTTAATGGGATATAGCGGTTCATACAAAATAAGACTTCCATCCAGATGATCTACAGAATCTGACTCAATAAGAGAAAAGGGAAATGCACCATTTCTGCTTACCTTTCGGGGAGAAGAGGGAGCTATCATGTTTAAACAATATATTCTTGCTTTACTTTTTCATCCTTCTACAGTAAAATGATTTTGTGAAATATTCAAAGAGGTATGCCAAGACTATCATCATATATTGCAGAGGGAACATTGTTAATGGTGACTTCAGTACTCCCATTATCAACCACAAATTGTCTTTGTCATATTTTCTCTCCCTGTATTTTACTTCCACTAATTACATTTTTTCTCTTCCCTAAAACTCTCCAATTTTGAACTTGTGGTTTACTTTTCTATTTTTTTTTTAATACAACCTACTCTAAGAAGGCCTTAATGAACAGATGGTAAATCATCTATTTCATGCAATAGATGATTAACTGAGAGTGGAATGACTACCATCATTTCCCATTAGAGCTGAGACTAATAAACATCACCGCACATTGTTATTCCAACTAATACTTTAAATGTGCAATTCATGAGTTAAATTGTCTATATTTGCTATTAATGGACTACACATTCAAAAATAAAATAGAAAATGTTAGAAAATATTTTAATTGGATATGAAAAAATTATAGCTGGCAGATCTCCATAGCAGCTATGTACAGGTAGGCTAGCATGCTTTATAAATGCTATAAAAATGTGTTGATCTCTAGCAGTGGAGATCACATAAAGACTCCCTGGAGTCGGGTCAATTCAGACTATGAGTCTACATCTGCATTTCTGAGAATATATTTGCAATTGCCACAAATTTAGCATCAGGAGATGCAAATTGACCACATTTTGTACATAAAGAAGGAATTATCTCTTGCAGAAAATAGAATATGAGGAGATTCTTTTCAAAGTCTCCTTGGAATAGCAAAATAAAAATACTTTTTTCAGTTTTTGTGTGAATCGGATTAACAGTAATTTTGTTGTCAAAATGTGTTAGCTTGTTGTAAGGAACTCTACTGGAACCTGAGACAGTCTATGTAGGGATGAAAACAGTCATGTATAGACTTTTGTATAGCAAGGTGACTTCCTCTCTTGCCTGAATTACTTGGAATCCCCAAACCAAATGCAGGGATTGCAGCTGCCTCTGATCCCATCAGTCATAATGAAGAGGCTCGGACTCTCTTTCTAAGCTCTCACTAAGGGACTTTAGACTCCTTGCTCTCTGTGAGACTTCCTCTGGACTGACTATCACCTTCTTATTATCACCAAACTTATCAGCCTTTCTGAGACCACATCTTCAAGTACATGGGCACAAATATGTTTTCTCACAGACAGTTGCATTTCTTTCAATGGATTTGTATGAAAATAGTGTTTTAACCATAAAAGTGATACATTAGCACTAAACTGTTATATTTCCGCAGATTACCCAAAAGCAATTACACAGACCAAAATTAGCGTACAATAAACCTTGGATCTTATTGTTTCCAGGGTACTGTAAGCTTCATATGAATTTAAAAGGATGTCTATTTAGTTATCTCCGTAACCCATTATGGACATAGATTAACATAAACAATTGGTCTGGTGGCAATATATTCTACTGAAGCATTTAGTGCCATTAAGCAAAGAAGATTTCTAAAGTGTAAAGCTTTATTAGTGCAAATGTTGTACTTTATCTTGATTTTCATCAGTTGAGCTAACAGTATTGGGTAAACTTAACTGAGGTAATTATTTGTTTTTCTTTCAGATAATGATAGTTCCATTACTCTACAGGGAAACTGTGAGAATAATCTCAGTGTAGAAGAAGTAATGAGACCGATTCACAGACTAAGTAGAGAGGTGCTAAAAGGTGTTTTTCCTCTCCCTTTCACTCACTGTAAAGATGATAAGACAGTTATACTAATTATTCAGGTCAGTTTTAATAAGAAAAAATGGTGATATAAAATAATTTTCAAGCCACTCAGTTCAGAACAGATTAAATTACCTGGCTACAGGAAAGAAAAGACAAATCTTCAAATGCCAAGTAATTAATTCAGGGGCTTTCAATTTTATGGTTTGCAGAACAGGAACATTTGGATTTGGGGATAACTGAAAGCAGGTTACAGTGTAGGCAATCTCTGTACACTATAGAGTGTAGGAGTAAAAATCTGAAGATTTCTTCTGGGATTTAGGAGAAGGGTGTCAAACATAACATAAATTAAAAATACTTGCCATTCTGACTGCTTCCGTAGCTCTGCGAGCTGGTGGAGCCGCTTGAGTGCTTTTTCCTGTTTCTTCTCATCTTTCCATGACTTTGAAGCCACATTTCGAGCAAATTCCCTCTGTTTTAAATCTTTCAATCTCTGTGCAAAAAGAGCAAAAAGAGAGAAGATTAAATAAACGCATAACAGATGCATTCCTTCTTACTCAATTTATGTGCTTTTGGTGAAGCTAGTATGTTATTGGAGTATAAAAATATGTTTAAAATGCTATCGTCTTAAGTAGATATTGAAAATGTTATCTTTACCTAACAAAACAACATGATCACCTCTTACTACAGAGATGTACCTACTTGTGTTAGCTAATGTATACCCACATAATTAAAATAACTTTTTAGATGCAGATCTTGATACTGAGGTATGTTTACCCTTTATATATATATGTGTCTTCTGCTGCCTACAAATACATACATGAAACTAGACTCCATTTAATTCATTAGGAATTTTATGACTGAACATAATCAGTCGAAATTTACTCCATAGGGATATATTGGAATGAAACTGAGTTTGTGCATGTGTAATAGATTTTACAAATCTCTATATTTGTGGATGTATATTTGGATCATTTGTGGGCTTTTAAGACTGCAGTTATTATTCAAGGAAGAAAACTAGTGTCTGAAAGATTTCACCAGGAAATTCTTTTTGGTTATGTTCACAAATTTTCTGGATCACCTCATATGTCTGTAGGTCAGATAATTCCTGCTGGAGAAAGCAAACTTCTTTACAGTTATTACATTCTTTATTACGTGATTTTGCACTCCTGATAGCATAAAGGAAAGTAAAAAGAAGAAAACGACGAACAAAAAGTGCCAAAAACATCCTCTGAAATGTGCTGGTCTTTGAGCTCACTGTGTGCTTTACGACCTAGAGGGTCCTAAAATCAGATCTTATGACCCAGGATCACTTTGTAGCTCCTAGTTCAGGTCCATGTTTCCATGCTCTAGCCATCCCATCCCACCTCCCTAGCAGAATACCCCTCCTAACACCCTCTGTACTCTGCTTTTCATGGGAAGGGAGGCTTATAAGCCAGTTATGGCATGTTTAGTGAGTTCCCCAAACTGCACATCTTGGAGACCAGGACTGAGAGGCCCAGCATCTACTGGTCCTTCAGTTTTCAGGTGACTTTAGGCACTTCTGTGAACGCTAAACTGTAGTACAAATGTTGAGAATGCCGAACTTTACATGGAGCCTAGAGAGCTACGTTTTGCAAGCTTTAGTCTTGAAAAAAAGGCACTTGTATCAGTCTTTTTTAAACTGCTGCTGCGCTACAAGCAGCTATGCCTGCCTCTCTGACCACCAGCACCTGAAGAATAATATCCAAAGCACTGTCTTCATCTCACACTGTTGTTTCCCTAGAGCATGGGTGAAAGCACAACCCATGAGCAGGACAAACTACAGGCTGACCCAGCAATATAGCAGAAAAGTATCACTTGTGTGGCTTGCATCTCTTGTGCACCTGAGTGCCTCTGAAGACACTGCCAATGGGCTCATATTTTCAGGGCAGACAAGCTACCAGGTATGTGGGTACAGTCTGTCTGTGTCTGCACAGAGCTCTGGGCAACATGAATCTATGTTTGAGAAAAACGGCTGAAGGCAGAGTCTCCTCAGCTAATAGATGTAAGAGGGAAACTGAGTACCTAGGGAGGATGCCCTTCTGGAGAAAGCTCTAACTGATGGCAGTAGATGAACAGGGAGAAACTGCTGTTCAGCAGAGGTGGTAGCTTCTGTTTTCTCCAGCTAAAATTAGAGAAACATGAAATTATCCAGCTACTGGTGATGCCATAATACCCTAGAGTAGCATGGAGAAATCCTGGTACACAGGCTTCTTCCACTCTTCTGGGAAGAACAGGCCATGCAGGGTCCTTGGCTATGCTCCACAAAAAGCACTGGGAAGCAGTGGGTTTCTCCCATCACAGGCACTTCTACTGGCCTTCATACATCTTTTAAAAAACATGATCAGGATCTTAAAAAAATCTACAAATATTCGTGAAAAAGAATAAATGCTGGGAGACTCAGTCTTATGAATCCTGAGACAGCTGCCTTTAGGCACTGATCTGGAGCTACTCAGAACTGCCCTACCTGGGAATCAGCGGTCCATGGAGGTTGAGGTGATCATGACTGTCCTGACTACTCAGCATGGACAAACTCCCTTGGATGGGGCTGCCCAAGCAGCAGAGAAGGCCAGAACTCTGCTGTTTGGGGCCTCTTGAGAGTTTAACTCCATTCTTCAGAAATTTATATAATCTTTCAAATTTGCATGTTTCTTTGGAACATTTCCATCAGATCTGATATCCCATACTTCTCCCAACAAGACCCTGAAACAGAATATGTGCAAAATCCTCTTTGAAGAGCTTTGATTTTTAATTCCTTGGAGAAGAATGATCATTACACCAGCCTTAGCTTTTCCCTGTACCCCTGCATCTCCTCCTTCACTGTCCACTTGTCAGGCCTCTTACATGGTGGTGTGACCTCCATTCGTTCCACCATTTCTCATTCCCTGCATTTACAAGAAAAATGGGTGAAATATAAGACTTACTTTTTGGTCTACAAAATAAAATTCTTTTTCAATAATGTGGCTGAAGCTTTAGAATGAATCAGAGAATCTCTCCAAAACAAACATACATTTCTCTGCCATCTAAGAAATATTTACAAGAGTGTAAAGATATTTAAACTGTAAAGATCCTATCCTCCGTGGAAAAATATAGGTAGCCTTATTAACGTGTTCCACCTGAAGAAAGGGCAAAGAAACACATTCGAGAAATGTCCTTTGGTGCCTTTTGCTATGTTTTAGCTGTCACATTGAACTATTCGGTATCACACATAAGGCATTCATGAGGAAAAACAGAAACAGTTTCTACCTGTCAAGGAAACAAAGAACAATGTGAAAACTGGTACTGTGGAGCATGGTATGGCAAAGCAATGCCATTTCACTTCTTTGACAGTTAGGATGATAATCAAGAGAGCAAATGGACCAACACTAAGAATAGGACTACGCACAGTACTTTTTTTGCTCTCTAATGGTATATAGCATGTGTCAAGGAAGTGGGGAAAAGAATACAAAAAACAGAGAGGCACATCTGAGAAGCCATCAACGGGGATGAAATCCAAGCAATGAGCAGCATCCACTGCTTGAGCAGCAAAAGGTTCTCTCCCAGCACAGCCCCTCATCAAAACAAGAAAACTGTGCCGGCAGAGCTCCAGTTATGACTCTTAATGAAATTTGTCAGCTCTGCTGGTTAGACAACAGGGCTGCACACTGAACCCACAAAGCTGCAGGTTTCCTCACCAATAATCTCCGTCAGGCTCCTGACAGGCACACAAATATTTTCGAGAGGTGGCGCACAACAGCCTGAAGCTGAGCGGGTACCAGCAGGAGAAACCTACACCCAGCAGGTGTGCTGGAAAATTAACATTGCTTTACATGGGCAATTGCATTTCTCATGTAATTAGGTGCTTAACTGGGCATCCAGATATAGGCACTTTTAATAAATTATGATTCATTTAATAGAAATCTTGTGTTTTGTCCTTCACCTGCTACAAATATAATTGCCATGGAATTATAGTTCATTTTTAGAGTCATGTTCTATTCTTTTTCTGGGCATTTTTTTTTTTCCTATGTGTGTGTGCAGACTCTGCCATATCCCATCCTTTTTTTTTATAAACATCCACAGAGAATATTAAATGATAACAAAGTAATATTTGCTGTTATGGAAAAATAGA
This sequence comes from Nothocercus julius, assembly GCA_013398735.1. Lineage (NCBI taxonomy): Eukaryota > Metazoa > Chordata > Aves > Tinamiformes > Tinamidae > Nothocercus > Nothocercus julius. The sequence continues at coordinate 1,744,140 of VZSV01000135.1, forward strand.
CTTATATAACCATATTTAAGTGATGTTGACTCCCCTGTCTAAGACCCACTCAAAACCCACTAAATCTGTTCTTTTCCTCCTGAACTCTGGGATGAATCATCAGGAGATCCAAATAAGTCGATGCAATTGCAAAGGTGGAACTGAGAATAGAGTCTGATTTAGAGGAAGCAAAGCCCAAGTAAAAAGGTAAAAATTCTGCCAAACAGAAGTATCACTTTGAGCTAGAGCTTCGGATGGATCCCAATTTGTAGCAGTAAGATTGGGTCTTCTATCATAGTAAATCTTTGTATAATCAGTGATTCAAATTATTCTCAGCTCTGTGAAGATCTAAGCATCTAATCAGGCGGTTTTCAGCTCACCCAAGTCTGCTTGTGGTTACTTTGCTGCTACCATGGTTGTTTAGCAAACATAAATATGCGTGTGTTTTGCTCTGGTCAGTACTTTCCACTAATCTACAGGTACCTTCAGAATACTGACTGGTAGCTGCACTTGCAGCAGCAGAACAACTTTTAAGAGGCTGTCTAGAGTTATGATCCTGATTTCTAATCTTCTCTATGAAGATGATAATTTCTCTGGCTGGGTATTCATCTGATCCATTGCAGGTGTCTATAGTAGTTGCTTAGACTCTTTCACAACTATTGAAGAGAAATAAGCACTTTTAGGGACCTAATTATCTCTTCTTAAAGTAGATGTTTTAAACAGAACCAATACAGTTTTAAGACATAAAAGTACATCATTTTTTCTACTGGTTATAGAAGATATTGAAAATGAATAGATATAGACCATTTTTTGTACGCATTTAAACTATGAGAGATGAAATGGGTGTTATCAGAAGCACTACATCATAAGTTCAACAGATAATATTCATGCATATATATTCCATAAAAGAGCATATTGTATTAGTGTATTTTTGCACATGTAATAATAGAGAAAGTAGAGGAAGACATCAGAGCTTTTCCTAAAAAACTGACAAGAATACAGAGATGAGTCTTCAAAATCTGCATTTCAGAATGATTCATTTGATAGAGGATATACCTAAAAAAGTAACAGGGTATGCTGAGAGTGCTGAGTAAAATTTAAAGACACATGAGCAGAGTCCCAAAAGAATGAGCACAGAGATGTGTGTTCCTCACACACTTCTAACTTCTTTTTGTGGCCGTTCCCGGCCTGATTTCCCATCCATCATTCTCCAATGGGTCTGTGACAGATGCGCTAGTGTGATGGATATGTTCCTTCCCCAGCTCAACCTGACTTCTCACATGTAGCCCTACTCGGATGTTAACTACCACATTACCTGATCCTGGTGGTTGCTCTCCTGATTTCTTCCCCCACTCAGATGTTAACCCTCAATACCAGTCCTGATGGCTGCATCCTGATGGGAAGATAAGACTAACTGTGCTTACATCAGCCAACAGTCATTTCTGAATTGAAAGAATGACTATAAGTCATTCATCGCAGTGGGCAGCACACCAGGATCTCCCCTTGAGCAGGGACACCCCTCAAGGATATTCCTTGGCATTGAGAGATCCTTGCCACTACAGATTCGTGGTAAGTGACTATAGCGCGCTTTCTTTCTGAACTTGTAAACTTTGCTTTGTAACTGTGCATAAACCCCTTAGTCATAAACTGTTGACCAGGTCTGGGACTAGGATTGGATCCAGCAACCCAGACTCCTCTCAGAAGGAGTTTGGAAAGCAAGAGGGTCCAATCTGAATCTCATGACCCAATGGGAGGGTGTCCTTGATAATTCTGTGTGTATCTTGAACCTCCATGCAGTAAATAATAAGTGACCTTGCTGTAGAATCTTGTGAAACCATTGTCATTATCAATAAAACCTATTACTGTTTCTTTCCCACGAGTGAAATGCATTGTGTCACTCACTCCCACCACCACTTGTTCTGTGACAGGGTCTCTGGCTTCAGGAAATATTTTTCTATGTGGCTTTCTCACTCACTCTCTATTTGAGGGCCAGTGGCAATACAGACCAGAGGAAGAGGGCTACTTCTCTTTTTGAGCATTCTGCCAGGGGACACATCTGGCTCATTAAATAGATCTACCTCAGATTCTGACAGAACTGTATTTCAGATGCTGGGACAAATAAATGTTGCCGCAAATGATATACTGAGACGCAAATTCTCTTCTCACTTGCAACTTTCACTATGTTGATGTAAACAGAAGGCAGTCTTGAAAGGAATTTGTTAAAATTCCACCCAACAAGTCAGAAGAGAGCAGACCACTATAAAGTGATTTTTTTCCACTAACATTCAGAATTCTTTTCAAAATATCATACACACACTCAGTGTGTCCTCAGAAATATTCAGCTTGTCATAATGCATTACAGCCCCAGATAAATACGTGATAAATGCCTATGCCTTCAGTCAGCATTAGGCAGTTGTGCCTTGCCATATGCATAAAACCTTGCTTGAATTTAAATGCACAAAGTATTGTAAGTGTTTAAGTGTCTGATTGGCTGTAATGATTGATTTTTCATCTTCTGAAAAGTTTCTTAATTCACTTCTAAATAAATTCCCCATGGAAGGATTAAATACTGACAAAAAAAAGGGAGGGGGGCATGATTTTCAATAATTATTCACCTTCCTCTAACCCTAAGCATTACAATACATTAGAACCAATTACATTATTTGTAATATGACTTCACACTGCAAACAATCAAATGAGGATGATAAAGTTATTAGAGAACATAATTAAGGCTCCAGTCTGAAGATTACAGTATTAGCTGTCTAGGTGGAAGCAGGGAAACAGCAATGAAGGAATCTGCTTTTACTATAGCAACTGAAATTCTAAGAATAAATTGGAAAGGCTATTATATACAGGAACTAAGCATGAGAAATGAAACTTAAAAATTAGCTGGTAAGTTTTTGCTTATTTTACTCATAAGTAGCTACAGATCACTTTGAAGTATATGGCAGTGACCATTTTTTAGAGCAGATTGTATTATAGTCAACTTAATAGATTGGATATTGCTAGTAGGAGTGAATGGGAAGATAGCAAATATGTTTACAAAACTGGTTTACAGAGCTAGATGACAGCAGAAGTGAGAAAAAAAGACAATTCTCAGACACGGCCTGGAGAATAAATGTTAGTGACTGAGATGATGATCACCGATCCAACTGGAAGGATAAGTTACAGATGGCTGTTTGGAGGGCTTGTTTGCCCGTGTTTTCATAGAAATTTCCCCTTCATTTTTATAGAAATATTGTCTAATCTAGTGCAATAGATCTTGTTGCCAGAAAGCAGCAAAGATTTTCTACCGTTTGCATGTGTCTTTTCTGTGTAAGCTTGTCTATCTCTCTGTGGTGGCCTTTAAAATCTCCTACCCCCTTGGAGAGGTGAATGAGAATGACCTTGTGAACAGAATAGATAAAACCATATCCTGAGGTTGATGGAAGTCTCTATGCAATACAGATATATACCTCAAAGATAGCCAAAGAACTACTTTATCAAACAGAAGGGTGCAGATGTCTCAGAAGAGCAACATTTCTGGTGTCTTTGTTGATATTGCACTAGAGACAGCCATGACAGGCATGAAAATACCCAGTGGAGAAATTTGAGAAGGTGGAGTGGATAGGAATCGTGCAACTCTGTGAATTATTTTTAAAAAGGCTTTGAACACACATCTGTGAAATCTGATTAAAATAAAAAATCCATGCTTACTTCAAAGACAATGATCTATATGCTTACAGTCAACCAAAAAGTTACTATGCTCCTCATGGGAATCAAGCCATAAAACTCTTGAGTCATAGCTACTGAATTGGTTTGTTTTGCTTTTTTACTCACAAAGTCTACTAATTAGAGGAAATTTCAGGCATTAAAGAGTTGAAGAACTTAATATGAAATCAATTCTTTTATAGAAAAGAATTTTGTAATTGTAGATTACAATTTTGTAATTGTACAAAAAAAATCTTATTGATTTGCTCAATCTAAAGATCAAACTTGACTATTTGATAAATAAACTAATATATATGTGGACTAGGTGAAACTTCAGTCTAGGTCTCAGTCTCTCTCGTGTGCTGTATTTGTGCTCCTAGTCCTGAGATGTAGAGATATGACTAGGATTGACACCATTAAGGTAGCTTATCTGATTTTTTTTTTTCCAACAGGTGTCTGCTAAACTCATTCTCAAAATGTGTAGTCAGGAGGCACTGCACTCTCTAAGTGGCCATCTCCAGCATTTCACTACCTTTGTAATTAGGAAGATATTCTTACTGCTCAAATAGATCTACAAATGTTCTTGTTAATTAAACTGATTTCATCTGTTCCCCAATGTATGAGTTTGGACTAATGACTTTTGCAGCATGTTTGTACATACAGCTCATGAAGGCTGAAGCCCCAGGTAAAGTCAACGTAGATGGATTTCATGGAGACTATTTCTACAGGAAGAGAAGATAGAACAAACATTTTGTGGCAACAATTCACCCATTTTGTAGCCTGAGATATTTGTGGATTCAACGTATGCTCCAGTTGACCTCCTAAATTTTTAGCAGTTCCAATGAATTTATGGTCATCTGCTCCAACAAATGGACTGGTGTACTATATAATTTGATTTAATATACTAAGTGCCACCTTGGAAAAATATAATTTACTTAGTAAAAGCAAGATATTTGAATGATAAGAAACTTGAGGCAGGACCTGTGTTTTCACTTGGAGGTTATATATTACCTGATTCATTGGGGTCACTGGCTATGACTTGGCTGTACTGCATGCAATATGTATATTATGAAAACTAACATTTTATACATTGCATTTCTTTTTCCTTCTCATGTAAGCAAATTAAGGAAAAGAAGGTAGCATTACAGATCCACTGCAAGACTTACTCCTTGCAAAATGTTCAGTATTTCTTTCAATCTAACTTAAAAAATGCTTAAGACTTCTCCACATATTTTGAAGCCTGTCTCACCATCAATAGTCAGATTCTCTCTGCTCTAATTGTAGCAGGTGAAGTACAAAATAAGCAAAGAATTAAGAGTATGCACTATTCAATAATCCTAAGGGTAAGTTTAAACCATCACCTTAAATCTCCTTCTACATGGTTGCCAGACTTTCAGAATAACAACAACAACAAAAAAGGGCAAAGTATCTTACATGGCTACCTTCTGCACGTAGATCTCATGCTTCTGATTAAGCAGATGTCTTTGCCATGTTATCAGTTTAGGAATAAAGAAATGAAGGCAAAGAGAGATGGAATGACCTGCTGAGAACAAGGAGAAACCTGCACATACAGACACAGATTTATTCATCACATCTCACTCTTTATAAACCCATTCAAATAAAAGGAAAGATGTTACACATGTGAGTCAAGCCTAAATTGAATTTATCTTATTCTTCAGTCCATTCTTGACAGCTGTGGTAATCATGAAGTAACTATGATAAAGCATGAAAGAATAAACCTATAATAAAGTACAGTGCTCTATCTGTAGGTTTGCATAAAAAGAAGTTGAATCTGCAGGTCACTGCACAGTGACTTTGAAGTGCTATACTAAAAAACAATTGTATCAATAAAAAGAGTCATTTTAATGTGTACTTGAGATAAAAATAACCACGGTGATAGGAACCTTTCACCACACTTCAGATGAAAATGAATTGGTCAGGGAAAATACTGAAAAATGATATGTACACAAAGGATATTGAAAACAACTATAAGCAGAAGCCTTATTAAATGTCTCAAGGAATTAAAATACTGCTTTTTCTAATGGGATGTAATAGCTATCAGAAAAAAAAAAAAGCCAGTTCTTTTTTTATTCAGTCAAAAAAAAAATAGTTTCTCTTTATTAGCTTAAAACAAACAGTTTTGCAGGGGAGTAGGGGCATTAAAAGTAACCAGGAATTGGGCTACAAAATGGCCGTTTATTAATGGAGCATTAATAAACGATATTGTCTACAGTTCTTGCCAACAAAAAGGCCACAAAGGACTACTGCACTCGTCTTATCCAAACTTCTCCATAACACAAGGGGGATGTCCTGATTTGTTATCTCAGAACAGAGGAATTGATAAGACCAAGTTACGCTGACAAGATCTATTTTATGCAAACTACATTGAGTGAAATTAATTGCATTAACATACTTGAATACTTTATGGAGTCCTGTATCAGTCATTCAAGTGTTTTTCTGGCATTTATGTCAAGATGACAGATTTCCTTGTTTATTGTCTTTAAATACTAGCACAAGCTTATCTAGCTTCTATAGCTATGCAAATTCTTCTAGCACAATGAGGAAAATCTACTATGATTAGAAGAATTCATGGACATGACTTTCCTAATAGATGTTGGTTACTTGTACCTGCAGACTACATAATCAAGCTTTGCCCCAAGTATAGAGAAGAAATTGGAAAAAGCCTTTTTTACACAACTCCTGACAAGGAACTCATTTCTATTTGAATCAGAAGATTCTTTTTGTCTTCAACATACTTTCAGAAACCATCTTCTTGCCCTAACCTCTGATGTCTACAAATTTTCATTCTGTCTGTTTTACTTTTTCCATCTGATTTTTTCAATTTTTTAGTTTCTGATTTATGATCATTACCTTTCTGTCTTTTATTATAAATTTATTTTTCCTTTCTGTCTTTTATTATAAATTTAAGCCCCAAAGAATTGAATTTCCTTCTAAACAAGATTAGCTGTTTATTCCCCATTTGGTCTTTCTCAGATATGGGAATTTGGTTCTAAAATCCAGAAAAATTTTCTATATATCTCTCACATTTTTTTTCCATTTGAATCCTTTCCCTTGTTGGTCTGGCTCATTCACATTTATGAAATTGCCATCTTTAAAGAAGTGCAGGTTGTAGGGAAGGGGTTATGCCGTTTGCATTTATTAAATACAACCATATCATATTGACTTTTTTTCTCTAAATTTCCTGTGTCCTATGTTGATTACCATTGTGCTAATAATGTATGTTAAAAATCAGTTTTTTCAGAGCCCCATAATGTGGATGAGCCCAATCACATTACTATGAATTATATTTATTCTATGACAAACAGAAGGCAGGCCCACAGAGGCAGCAAATCAAGTGGATAATCCGTTAATTTTAATCTCCACATGCATGGGATTGAGGTAGCAGTTTATGTTCCAGTCTTTGCTTCATTTACAGCAGAAGATGAACAGATGTCCCGTTTTTCCCAGGATAATTCAATCCTGCAATATCCTGGTTTAGCCTGTTGATCATCTGAGCCAATCTTCAGAGAGCACATCTCAATAAATTATAATGATTAAAAATTTTTATTATAATTTATGTTATTTATTCTTTTATTTAGTATTTTTCCATATTTCTCTCATGTAATTATTAAATCCAGCATCCTTTGATTTTTGTATCCTTTCTTCTGCTACTTCACTTATCCATCTCACTCCCCAGTTCAGTGGCATTTCCCTTTGAAATAACAAAACCAATAAGGTGCTTTCTAAGCAAATTCAGTGTCATGGAAAAAGATGACCAAACTCTGCAGCATGAATGATGCCTTAATTTTCCAGTTTATAAGGCAATAATATTTTGGTCTGTCTAGCACCCTTTTTTATTGCCACTTGCTTAAAATATCATTTATTTTCCACTTGTTATTTGTATTTGGTCCCCTTGAACATGTTACTGGTTTTCTTGCAGCCCTGAGTGCCTGAGGCTTTACTAAGAGAGGGAGCTAAAAGCAAATCCATGGTCCAGATATGTGTTTAGCCCACCAATGGGCAGCATATCAGTGAGCTGTAGCTTGACACCCCTCAAGTGTGATTCCATAATTTAAAGTTAATTTGTTACTATCCTAGGAACAGCTCCCTGGAAAGAGCCTGGAAATTAGCTTGATATGCTTTTATAAGAGCAATCCCAAAGCACTTCTTTTTTCCCTTTGCTTGCTGTGGAGCTATGGAAGGCAATATATTAAATGTTCCTCCCCGAATGTCTCCCTTTACCCATCCCTCAGGCTGTCTGTCTTTGTATTCACTCTTACATCAAATAATACTGTAAACACATGTCTAGTTTTTCATGTAGATATGAAAACTTTTTAATATTATAAAGCTGATCTGTCACTCACCGTTTCTGAAATATTTTGAGTCCCTGCTCAGATTCTTTGCCTGTCACTTGATATAAACACCCTTTTAAGCAAGCTTTATTCAATTATTGACTCCCAGGAAATTCTTATTTCTGTAAAATTTGAAAGTGATCTTTTATTTATGAGGTGGCTTCCCATTCTGGTAATTTATGTTTTTCTACAGCCCTGAATTTGAATTATTTATTGTATTATAGATCGTGAGTTTATGTACTCAACTAGAACAACAGTCTTTTTAAAATGGATACCGTTACATTTACAACATGGTGATAGTGACTTTATATTCTTCAGAATAGGTGAGACAAAGTGATACTGAAAGTTTTTCTGGAGACAAGGAGAAGAGCAAAAGAATCATATCATTTATTCTCTGAAAAAATATGCCATTGTTTTTCAAGGTATTATCAGTTCATCATTTAAAAAGACTTTGTACAGTTTAATGAGCTCTCTTTAGAAATAACAGAAAATTATTAAAGCAGTTATTGTACACTTCTCTTGTACACCCTGCCATTAGATTTATTAGGCTATAACTTGCTGGATTGCATGTATGTGGGTCCAATTTATGAATCTTCACTTGGTTTATTAACCAAGCATAGGGCTATTGTGTCGCACATCAAGGATTATGCTATGTCAATTTTCAAAATGTTAAAGGAAAACAGAATGTGTCTTGGGCTATTGAGAGCTGTAATTACCTGGATGAATTGAATGCCTGGTGCAACCCAGGCTCAAATGATATAGAAGTGACTGCAAAGCCTAGAATGGTCATTAGGAGCTCTAGAGAACACTGATTTTTTTCTTTAAAGTAAAGAACAAGAGCAGATTACTTTGAATATGCTGGAGTTCCTGTAAAGTGTAAAAATCATGGTATATCTTTTATTCAGTAGTTTTTACAGGTAAATGTTGTTAACTGTGTAATTTAATAAATTATATTATTTTACCCCTAAACATCATGTTACTTTATCCAATAATTTCTCTATAATCATGAGTTGATATTCTTACAGTAACCAGTACAATCAGATCCTTATCTAAGACTGGAGATCTGAGGCAGGTTCAAAATAAAAGCAACAAGTTATACTATTTTTGTTGGTTAAGATTTATTACCTTGCAGAATACCGCAGATCCTTAGTGGAGAGTATGAATACAGAGCACTTTTAAAACCACTATTTGAAAGTGTCTGTTTTAATGGAAGCAGAGCTAAGATTCCTCCAACAAGCTAAGGTACAAAAATAAGTAGATAGACTTTAATTACAAGCAAAAAGCTGACACAGGCGTTCCACAGTTTATCATTAGTACCTCTACACTTTACACATTTGTTGAAAGGATCAGAAGTTCTGCTTTGTATGAAATTTTGACAGCTGGATTTTTTTTATTAGTTTGTTATTCCTGGGAAAAATAAATATTTGAAATTTACCAAGAAATAAAAATTTCACCTGGTGTCAATAAATCTAAATAGTAATGAATCATAATGCCCTAGAGTAATAATTATTATCCTGCTGTTTTCTATCTTAAGAATAACAAATGTAACATGTCCATATGTTGCAATTAATATTCTAAAATATTTTTAAAAGTAAGTGCTGAAATAAAGCATTTCAATCTTTATGAAGCATTTCAGCTTGGCTGAAATCATATCATGGGAACCCTTCCCCTAAAAATGCTGCTGAACTCACCACAATTCTACAAAATTTTCTGCATTGAAAATAGTATTTCTTGGTAAAAAAAAAAGTGTTTGGTTGTCAGTTTTTGGTTCAGAAGACATTCAAATGTTACTCTTCCATCACCTGTGGTAATATACTTGTTTCGTATGACATGAATGTCATTTACATTTTCCTAGATATTCCCTTGCAATTTAGCCTGAGAAGGTGCTTAAGGAGTCCTCATCTTTTTTAATGACTCCTGATGGAGTCTAATTATTATGAAATTGCTAAAGTAGTGAAATGAAAATTAGTCTGGGTTACCTTCTTCATTTTTCCCTTGGAGACATGTTAAAAGGTGTTAATTAATGCTTTTAACTAAGTATGGGTAATAAATGACTAATCTCACCATATTCATTGCTATCTTGGTGGTGCACAGATATGTTTCTGTTTTGCTTTTAAATATTTGTTTCTGCTGTAAATACTCCTTAAAGACATTAAAGGTACAGTGTACATTTCCTCAAACACAAACATAGTTGATGAGCATGACTTTACAGCTCCACAGGAATCAATTATGCAGCTACATTCCTGCAAGCTAATTGCTGCATGGAAGGTACAGATGGTCAAAAATGAACAGAAATATAATAGATGCAGATTCCAGACAGATGTTTTAGGGCCAGCTATACCTTTGTGAGTGCCAGTGGGATTAGAAGAACTATTCTCTTTCCAGATAAGTGAAAGCTAAGCGTAAGAGAGCACTGTTTAAGGGTTTTGGAGAAGCCAACAGGAAAATATCTTTTCTGTTCACATTTAAGGGTATAGCATTTTGCTAGTGAAGTCAATTACAGAGTTCTTCCAAAAGTTGACTGTGGCAGGAAACCAAGTAAGAACAAAATAAGGCATGTAGAATATAACCTTAAAATTACATCAGTTATTCCAAATCCAGTAGTTTCATGAAAAAGTGTGCAAAGTACACAGCCCATAGGGAAGACTACCTAATGTTTGTTAGTCTTCAGAATCTTGGTACACAGAATACACCTGTACTAGTGTCTTCAGCCTTGCACAGTTTTCATTAGTGCATGGTGATTAGTTGTTTTTAGGAGTGGCAATATTTAACAGAGAAGTATTTAGAAGACATCCTGTGTAGCTCTGTTGCTTTTGTCCTTATTACTGACATTTAAAAAATGGAAGAGAGACTTCTTAATACAGACTAAAAAAAAAAATACTGCAAAGAGCAATATAATTAATCTTACCCGTTAACTAAAACATATACAACTTCATTATGACTGCTGTAGAGGTTAATAGAAAACAAGAATGAAAATCAAATATAAATATTTAGGTTCTTATCTCATTTATTTAAGTAATATCCTACATGCTGCATACCTTAGCATTTCATAATGGAGAACCAAAGAGGAACATGTTGATTTCAATCACCTTTTTATGCAGTATAAAAAAGGGGTCAAAATGGTGTTTCACTTTATTGGAATGGAATGCTTCAGAAAGTCTTTTTGTTTCACAGTTTATTTGAATTTATATTATATTACAATTACCATAAAAAGTAAGTTATAATTGAATTGATTTTTTTTTTTTTTGAGAATTTCCTTGTTTGAAATGGAAGCAAAGTTTGAAACAGTGGAATATTCCTTCAGACAGAGATGTGGAGTTTCAAACAGATTTACTTCACCTTCTGTCAAAAGTGACTCATTAAGATTATGATTCATTCTGCTCTAGGTGGGGAATTATTAAGCAAGAATCAAATCTCAAAGTGATATCTTCCTGCTGAATTTCATATTGGTCACTATTTAGTCTGGGGTTTGGCTTTTTTTTATTTTTTTTTTTAGACAAACCTAACCCTTCAGATTCCTTGCTTATTTGAATAAACATTCATTACATTGAATTCATTACATTGCATCAACCCTTTCTCCTACTTGAAAAATTAGTTACAAAACTTTGGTAATTAAAATGTGTACCCTCTGAGAAGAATGGAAAGGACAATAATGCAAGCAACTAACATATTGTAAAGAATCTCCTCTAATAGACATTCTGGTTATTGCTATGTCTCAAATGCCAAAATTTGATAATTCACCTCTGTAATTTGTTATATAATGAAATACTTAAGAAATATCATACAGTCATTGGACCATCATTAACAACTACGAAATTAAGGGTCCCGTGGGTTTTTTCCAATTTAAATAGGGTTAAATTGCTAATTTACATGTTAATTAGCATTCATTCTAAAGAGTACCAAATGGAATTCCGTAGCATCTAGCATTTAACGATTTAGCTTATCGAGACATTACATTATTTGCAAGAGTTTTTTGTAAGTACTAGTGATTATAAAGGAAGCTCATTATTCTAAGCAACACGCAATTTTACAAGGAGGAATGCTGCTAATTTATTTGCGTTATCAGTGAGTAAGGAGAAAACAGCAAAGCACTCGCAGTGCAACAGGTGCAGGAGTTCTTAAGGCCCACTGACCTGCACAGATTTGTAAGTTTAAAATAAAGAATTGTTTATGGTGACATTTCTCCAGAATCTGCTGCCTCAAGTCATGCTCACTCACCAGACAGTGCTCAGTGGTATTTGATAATGTTGCTTCTGCTACTCTGCAACTACTGCAGTACACGCACTTGCTGTAATGTGAAGTTGAAACATCTCTAACATAGCTATAAATACAGCCCTCCTCTCATAACATTTAAGAAAATATGGCAAGATATTATAAACCGTATATGAATTTTAAGATCACTTTGAACTGGCAGAATAAATGCTTGTTTAACACAGTGATGCCATAGAATTATCATATTATATGCTGTGAGCTGCTCCTTTGCTTAAGTGCTGTATGGCTTTATGTCGCCTCCAGTTACATCTGTTTCTGGAATGTGACACAACCTGATTGTTTCGGTGCATCACAACTTCACTATTTCAAAGGTGCTGGATTGCAGGTACTTTGAACCACAGCAGATGTGGTGCAAAGAAGTTTCAAGAAAGGCAGGATTTAAGTATTTCTGAGTAAGTGAAATAAGCATTTGAGACAAGAAAATGGACTAGTTTTGCCTTATACTATCTATCAGTAGTAACAGATGGAACTGCACATAAGACACAGTATTATTCACTTTATTCTTTGTTTCTTTTCAGATCCCAGTGATTTTGGATACCACACAAGTCCTTTTTTTATGATTTTCAATATACAAAACAACATTTTTGTGCCACTATATGTATGAGGTTTTTGTTGTTTTGTTTTTTAACAGAATTAGCTCTCAAAACACCCTCTAATTTTCATATATCTGGTTGATTCACTCAATTCTACAGCTCTCAGTGCTTCTGTGTCTATGACTGACTAGAAAAGCTGTTTCTGCCTCCTTTCTGTCTCCTGCATCTTCCCCTGCCTGGTAGTGCCTCCTACATATAGACTACTTCTCCAGGTTCTTCCTCCTGTACCTTGCTGTTTTGTTCCTTTTCTCACACTTAACTTTCTATTTCGTCTTCTAATTTCACAGTGATACTTCTATGCCTTTTTGTTCTTGACTTTTCTGATACTTCTACACCTTTTTGTTCTTGACATTTCTTTATCTCTGTCCACTACATCCATGCCCCTAATTACTTCCAAAACTTGCTTCTTCCTATCCTTCCAGTTATCCCTCATTTCACATTATCAGTTCTTCTGCAGGCAACATCATCATCCCCTGACTAATTCCCTTCTTGTGTATGGTCTCTTTGCTACACTAAGTCAGGGAACTTAGGTAAAACAACAAGCAACCCTGTAATTAAAAAAAGTATCAAAAAACAAAAGCATAAAAATATCAAATCTAGTTGACCACACAGTATTAATCTTGGTGTCCTGGTATTGCTTTATGTTTGGCTTTCCAGTTATATTTTTTTCTGTAATTTATTGAAGCTGGTGGACCAGAAAGAAAATTTTAGCCCAAACCCTGAGAGCAACCAAAACCTGCATCTTAAAATACAGAGTGGTGGAACTGTTAATTATAGGCATCTCTGACAGTTCTGTATCTAACAGCCCAAACTACAGGACAATCTAGTAATCAAAAGTAATTTGAGTATAAAAAGGAAGCATAAAAGGAGTCAATCCACAAGAAAAAATTCTGAAAGAATGAGAGGAACATTTAAAAGGAATTACGTCAGTGCGAGAAAATGGAAACTACCAAAATCCCGAAGGCTTAGACCTGCCTGCTCTTTCGGGACAGTTCCATTAGGAACAAAAGTCATATTTTGCAAGGATGAGGAAGAAAACACAAATTTGATAAAAGCCAGATAAAGTGACCAAAAACTAGGCACAGCAGCAACATAGGGAACTGCAAAATGCATATATGATAAAAAATTAAGAAAATGTAAAACTGTAACAGAAATTACAGGATGTAATAAGGTGTAAGTAACAACAAGAAAATTGCTGGTCTCAGAGTGAACAAAAGAACAGTGTATCTTTAAAGCAACAAGATACAGAAAAGATAGGACAGACTATAGAAATGAATTTTTGCTTTCAGCTTTGGTTTTCACTTGAAAGAAAACAAGATTGATGCCAGAAATGTAAAGAGCATACTGTTTCTAAGGAACAAAAAAAAATTTACTTTAAAGGAAAGAGCAAGGATAAAATGAATCAGTATGTGTACGGCAGAATAATGAAGAAAATCACAGTTAAAGAAACCCTTCTGTACCAAAAAACAATATTGAAGATAAAATATATATGAAGATGAAGTGTCTGACAAAGCATAAAGCATCCATTGATGATCATTCTAAAGAATCCTCTAACAGTAACAGTTAAAACATTAATTGGAAATAGATTTGTCAAATTGTCAAATTTGTCAAATTTGTCATAAATAGGTATTTCACTGAAATTAAAGAATATTTTCTGAGGGAATCTGAGAAACTCTTAAAGGTATTAATAGTATACTGTAGACTCCATTTTTCCACTACAATATCAGATCTTTAGCAGAACAATGGTTCCAGTTTTCTAACAAGAAATGTGAAGAATGTGAAAATGTTCTAAAACACAACTGTGTGTATCTCTTAATAAGAATTAATCTGAGATATTTTTTCCAACATTACAGGAAGGAAACACTAGTGGCTGCAGGCAGAACAGCCACTTTAACCTTGTCTATGTGGGAATACAAGGAGAATAGTGGGTTCACCTATACCTTGAGGGGAAAGCAAAGACTACACAAACATGTCTAGTCATAGAGCTTCATGCTGGGATAGCACTTTCCATTTATGGTTTTATATCTAAATAAAGGATAATTTGTCCAGAAGAAAATTGCTTGATGCTACTGCATTCTCCTTAGTTCCTATATCCAAAAGTATTGCCAAACCAGGTTACAAATTAATTAGAAAGCTGTTCCCAAGAGTCATAATAAACCACAAGCATGCAGCTGTTGAAAAAAAAAAAAAAAAAAAAAGGGGGCAACTAAACAGCAAGAGATGAACAGAAAAAAATCTCAGTGGTACACTCATTTTTGGAGCTATCTCTATTTACTTACTTATGCATTTTCTAGGTGTTAGATGCAATACTAGCTAAAATGTAATCATATTTGATAGCTTTGATTTTTAACAGTAACTAAACCTCTGCCTGAATTAGGGTTTAAATCCATAAGTATCAGAGAAGCTTAATGGCAAGTGCTCAAAGCTGTACACATCAAGTCAGACTTTCATGCAAAAAAAAGTGCCCAAGCGCTAGAATTCATGGGTATAAACACTATGATACCAGTACCTATATATAAATGGAAGCTGAAAGTTTTATTCATATACTTAGAAGTAGTACATATTTTAAGAACACTAAAATTCAGATATTTTTTCATATGCATGAATATGATGCATTTAACTGTATCTCTAAATTTTGACATGAAGCTCAAAATACTTGTTTTGTCATCAGAAACCCCAAGATGGCAATACAGTCTAGTTTTTCTTAGCTGCTTATTTCCATTGTTATTATCGCTATTATACTGCAGTGTATGAAAGGGATTTGTGATTTTCTTCTTTGCTGACATCTAAGAGCCTTGCTGATTGCTAAGGATTATTTCTACAAAAATGGAAAGCTCCAACTACTTCCATAATAAGTGAATGGATGAATGATATGAATTACCTGGAGGTATTAAAAGACTCCATTTAATAACATTAAACAAGTAGACATCTCTAACCAAATTTGGTTTCCTTTTATTGATGCAAGTGACTTAACAATCCTATTAAAAGCTCTGTCCTCCTGTATTATTTTTAGCTTTGCATGTAATAGAGTATACATTCGCATGTATTGTCTTTTCAGGTAGTAGCCTCTATTGATTATCTACATGCTAATCATTTTTTGAACAAAATCACACCAGGACTATTGTTCACCCTCTAGGGTTCAGAGGTTTTCTACAGGGTCGAGATAATTGTTTAAAATGCAGTCAACATTTTTTTTTCCTGCAAAGAGCAAGAGAACTGCACTGAGAACAAGTGATAGCAAGCATCATTCGCCTTGACGCTTAATGAGAGATACAATGGGGTTATCATATGTGCTACTATCCATGACTGCTACCCAGGTCTTTACAAAGTCATAGATTTCATAGCAAAGGAAGAAAAAAAAAGAAAAAGAAAAAAGAAAGAAAAAAAAAGAGGAAGAAAACCAGCAGAAGAGTATTAACTGGCATGTACTGGGCTACTGAGACACGCATGCCGCCGGCTATGTGATGATGAAAGGTTCAGGGGCAGGGAATGAGCATGTTCTCAGTAAACTCACCTGCTGTTCCAGCCTCAATCCTGTTGTAGTATTAACTAATTATTGTAGACTTAACACAGGCAGCCTGCGTAAAGCTGGATGACAGGGAAGACATCTCCTCAGAAGTGGCAGGTTCACTTTATCCAGATTTACACTGAGAGAAATCTATCCCCAAGAAGAGTTAATATCACTGAAAAATGATTATAGAGTAGTGCAGCGGGAAAAGTGTTGGCAACATTAATTAAGATTAACACTGTCAAGACAACCAAAGAAATAAGAGGTGCTTAATAGTGAGTCAAAATTACTTAATGGAACATAAATGTATTAAATCCCTCCAGGGGCATTTTAGTGTCAGAAGATAATAAAGATATAGGCACAGATGATCTTAAATCCCCCTTACTAAGCGGGACACGTGTCTTTGAAAACAGGGTGGTCAGCTTGGGAAGGGGAGAGTTATAGAGACAGAGTAGTCTGCAAAACGTGATTCAAGTCAGGATTTCTCCAGCGGGTGCATGCAGCTGGGGCAGCGCGCACAGGACATGCTTATGGAGAATCACAGAATGGTTAACGTTGGAAGGGACATCTAGAGATCACCTGTTCAACACCTAGAGACACCCAGAGCACGGGGCACAGGGTGGCAGCCAGGCGGGTTGGGAAGATCTCCAGAGAAGGAGCCTGAACAGCCTCTCTGGGCAGCCTGTGCCAGGGCTCTGCCACCCGCACAGGAAAGAAGTTCTTCCTCACATGGACATGGAACTGCCTGTGTTTCATCTTGTACGCATTACCCCTTGTCCTGTCACTGGCCACCACTGAGAAGAGTTTGGCCCCACCCTCCTGTATTGGAGGTGGAAATTTTTATGATCTGTAAGGTCATAAGAATCTCCTGTGGGAAGCAGGATTCAGACCTTGAGAGAGAAGATGTTTGCCTGCCTGGGCCGAGTGATAAGGACTGCGGAGGCGGCTGCTCAGCCAGGCTCACAGCCGACATCCTCTAACAACCAGTTGAGGCCGGCCACTCGACCGGGCTGGTGGCCACCTTAACCGCAGATGTCCTCTAAACTAGCTTTGGAGGTCAAACACCCGAGGAGGAGGAGGAGGATGAAGGCAGGATGCTCAGACTGTGGGCTGGGACCCCCGACCGGTATGCGCACATGCGCATCCAGGAGGGAAGGTTGCACAGCTGAAGGTGGAGTTTGCCTGCCCCCCTGTCTGCATCCTGGGTCGTACTGACCCTACGTGACAGGATGCACGGGGCATAAAGAGGACAGTGCAGAGAGATCAGGGGGCAGGAGAGAATCCTAACACTGAGGCCTACGCTGTCTCCGTGGGAGCCAGTCAGCAACTCCCTCTCTCCCTGATCTGCCAGCTCGAGAGGATGTTCGGTTCCAGTATCCTGCCGGCAGGTATTGCCTTGTGAGTAATTATCCATAATTTGCTTTTTTTATGGGCTTTCACCTGGATAAATGCTCGATGTAGTCACCTTGTTTTGCGTGGTTATTGCTGAATCCCAAGCGCATCCAGAACACCTCCCTACATTCTCCCATCAGATACTTGTACGTGGTGATTAGATCTCCTCTCAGTCTTCCTTTTTCTAGGCTAAACAGGTCCAGCTCACTTAGTCTTTCCTCAAACAATAGATGCTCCTGTCCCTTAATCATCTTTGTCGCTCTGTGCTGGACCGTCTCTAGAAGCTCCATGTCCCTGTTGACCTGGGGAGCCCAGAACTGCCCCCAATACTCCAGGTGCGGCCTCACCAGGGCTGAGCAGAGGGGCAGGATCCCCTCCCTCGACCTGCTGGCCACACTGCTCCTTGCGCAGGCCAGGAGCCCATTGGCCTTCTTGGCCACGAGGGCACATTGCTGCCTCATGGTTAACTTGCTCTCAACCAGGACTCCCAAATCCCTCTCCATGGAGCTGCTTTCCAGCAGGTCATCCCCTAATCTGTTCTGGTGCCTGGGGCTATTCTTCCCGAGGTGCAGGACCCTGCACTTGTCCTTGCTGAACCTCATAAGGTTCCTCTCTGCCCAACTCTCCAACCTGTCTCAGTCCCTCTTAACATCAGCACAGCCCTCTGGATTGATGGCCACTCCACCCAGTTTGGTATCATCAGCAAACTCACTGAGGGTGCCCTCTGTGCCCTCGTCCAAGTCAGTGATGAACAAGTTGAAGAGCACCGGGCCCAGTACTGAGCCCTGCGGGACACCACTGGCCACAGGCCTCCAACTGGACTCGGCCTCATTTATCACCAGCTGCTGGGCTCTGCTATCCAGAAACCTTCTGAACCTTCAGAACCTTCTCACACTCCTCCTGGGAAACCTGGAGGCCCAGTTACCTCCCTGAAATGCCTGTGCACTGATGCAGGCAGCATGGGGAATAAACAGGAGCAACTGGAGGTGTGTGTGTGGTCACAGGGCCGCTATCTCATTGCAATTACAGAGACATGGTGGGATAGCCTGTGTGCCTGGAGTGTTGTCATGGATAGCTATGTGCTTTTTAGGAAAGACAGTTCAGGAAGGTGAGGTGGGGGAGTTGCTCTTCATGTGAGTGAGCAACTAGAATGTGTTGAGCTCTCTCCAGGGGTGGCAGGGCTCAGAGGGTTGTGATTGGGACACAGAGTCTGTTTGGAGGCCTCTAGCTAGTGGTGTCCCCACAAGGGTCAGTACTGGATCCAGTCTTGTTCAACTTATTTGTCAAAGATCTGGATGAAGGGACAAATTGCACTTCAGTAAGTTTGTTGACAATACAAATCTGGGATGAGTGGCTGTTTCACTGGAGGGCTGTGCTGGCTTTCAGAGACACCTAGGCAGGCTGGAGAGATGGGCATGTTCCTCACCTCATGAAGTTAAGCTAAGGCAAGTGCAGAGTCCTGCACCTAGGGAAGCATAACCCCATGCACCCGTACAAACTGGGGGTGACCTGTTGGAGAACAGCTCTGCAGAGAAGAACTTGGGTGTCCTGGGGGACAACAGGCTGACTCTGAGCCAGCAGTGTGCCCTTGTGGCCAAGAAGGCCATTGATATGTGGGAGTGTGTTAGGAAGAGCACTGCCAGCAGGTCAAGGGAACCCATCCTTCCCCTCTGCTCAGCCCTGGTGAGGCCATATCTGGAGTGCTGTATGCAGTCCCGAGCTCCCCAGTATAAGAGGGAGACAGAGCTACTGGAGATAGTCCAGTGTAGAGTTACAAAAATGATCAGGGGACTGGAATATCTGTCCTGTGATAATAGGCTGAGAGCTGGGCCTGTTTATCCTGGAGAAGAGAAGACTGAGAGGTGATTTTATCAATGTGTGCATATGCCTTAAAGAAGATGTCAAGATGATGGAACCAGACTCTTTTCAGTGGTGACCAGTGATAGGATAAGAGGCAATGGCCAGAAACTGAAGAATAAGAAGTTCCGCCTGAGTTTGAGGAAAAGCTTATTGATTGTGAGGGTGACGGAGCACTGGAGCAGGTTGCCCAGGGATGCTCTGCAGTCTCCTTCTCTGGAGATCTTCCAAACCCGCCTGGCTGCCACCCTGTGCCCCGTGCTCTGGGTGTCCCTGCTGGAGCAGGGGGGTTGGACTGGATGATCTTCAGAGGTCCCTTTCAACCTCAGCCAGTCTGTGATTAACTGCTCTTGTAAACGACCTGTGGTTCAGAAAATTTTGTATCAAAGATTTTTTCATATGCATATCCGTGTATACATATACATATCTAGTATCCATACAAATGCAGGATATATGCAATGTGTACATACTTTTGAGTATATACACACATATGTTTAAAGAGAGTATACTGCTTGAAAGCAATGTAATGCAGTAGAAAGACTAGTTCTGCGAACAAGGCCAGATTGTGATCACAAGGTTTTGCAGTCCTCTGAGGGCAAGGAAGGCAGTGTTTGTCATGCTGCCTGTTAAGTCCAAGGTTCAGCACTTTCCGCTTTAACAACTGGTTGAAATGACAGATAAGAAAGCATATCACAAAATTAATTTTAGAAAAGCATAGTAGTGGGGGATTGGATTCATTGAAAAAAATCCATTTCCTATGAAAGAGAAACAAAAAGCCTATGACAAAGTACTCACTGCACTGTTCTTGTTGCTTTTACTTACCCATCTTCTCTAATCATCATTGCTACTTTGATAGAAATTTAAGTAGTAACATTAGATAAGAAATCAGATGGGAAAGACTATAATATATTGTTACTGAGATGTAACAAGTCCCTCATTTCAGTACATTCTCAATTAGGAGATTCTTGGTCAGAGCATGTCCATGTAGATGACTAAATGACTAACTGAGGTACGCTGAAATTTCTACCAGGAAAAAAAAATCATAGTTCAGGATAAAGATTTTCTTGTAGCTACTGTGCTTCCCAGAATAAACATTTTGAAACTAAACTAAGCAAAAACACAGGGAACCATAAATTAAGCTTTCTTTTAAGATTAGTTCAATACAAGTAAAAAGAATAAAGGTCCTTCTGTGGCCTGCCACAAAAGTCAGAGAAAAGGTTGCATCCTCACTATTCCTTGAGGCAAACTAATGCTGTTGCCAGATTTGGCTGAGTAGTCAAGAAGCGAGTGGGGAGAAAAGACTGAATTACCCTCTCACACCTGGAGGATAGTGAGCTAATTCCCATCTAACTGAGCTTCTGAACTACATCTGAAAGGCCAAGATGGGGTGAGCTCCTACTGCCAGTTGATATTCTGCATGTGTCGTGCATTTCCAGGCAGACTGGGAGTTTGCAGTGCCATCAGTACTGCAGCTTTTAGAGCATTGCATTCACCTAAAAATTTAAAGGGAGTTTTGTTGCTTAAATATTCTCTGCTGTTATGGAAAACTGCCAAACCCTCCCCTACTCAAGAACCCCAGAAGAGATGATGCCTCAAAAAGGCTTTTTTATTTTGCATAAGCTGGTCTCCACAGTTGCAGGACATGGGGAAGAGGGAAGGACAGAAGTGGATCCACTTCAGCTCAGATACCCCTCTTGCACACAGGCAAAAAGGCTGAAGGGTGAAAAAACATCTTTGTGCAACAAACAGGGTTTTACGGGGATTAGTGTCACATGTTTGGAAACTGGAAATGTATTTGTTTTGTATTATCACAACCATTTTTATGGATTAATTAACAGAATAGTGATGCAAGGGACTGCTGTTGGTTTAATACATAAATACATTAAATAAATCTAGCTCTGGTTTGGGAGTGAAGGGAAAACTAGGTCCGATTTACATCCATGTGTAGCTAACTCCGGACAGGTTGAATACAGCAGCATCGCTCAGCATGGACAGACGCTGGCCAATTCATTAATGCAGTGCAGTATGAGATGCATAGAGAAAAGTCCAGGCTTATTTACCTCCTTTACAATGCTATTAAAGACAGTAAGATTGCTTTCAGTGAGTAAGGAGTTTTGCCTTTAGTGCTGCTTGCTGTACTCCCCATTTAGTATTTCTAGTCCTGCATTTTCTACATGATTCATATAATTGCAAAATATTGGAGCGCTGTATACCCAGAAGTCTGATCACGTAGAAGACATTAATACATGTGAGGCTGTAATGTTTTTCAGATGGTGGCGATTTTTAATAGACTCGTGTGTGTGTGTACCCAGGCACAATGAAGCAGGGGCATATGAGAACACTGTCACACAAAACAAGGACAGTATAGGACATCCATTATCAGGAAGGTGTTATATGTTGCAAAGCAGAACAAATGGCCATTAACTTGTAAAGGGCCTTGCAATTTTTGCCCTGCGCATGCAGAGCTGGAGGTAGTACATGCCCATCTCCATGAGCCTAGGGATAGGCAATGAAATCCCCATGAAGGGTTTCTATGCAGACCCACAAATGCATGAGAACACAAACTGTGCAACACCTCTAAATATTAGTAGAAATTAAAAAAGAAAAAAAAAGCAAGTAAATGCATCTTTGTAGTCAAACCTGTTACATGTTCTAACTTCTTACGTGTAAGAGCCTGTCATATCAGAGGTGAAGAAATGTTCATTCCTGCATTTTGCAATCCATTTTCTTATAATCCTGACATGTTTACATGAATTAATTGAAATTTTCTTCCACAATACCAGATGAAACATGTTTTTTGTTAAAATCAGAGGAAAAATAGGACATAGGAGGCAGACATAGCAGGATAGGAGGCAAACGTGGGTAAGATATGTCTACTGTATATATCATTGATTAAAATGGCATGACAGGGATGATAAATAATCAGCAACTATTATCTTTTTCCAAGAACGCAATGTCATGTCGTACAGGAGCAGCAGCTGATATTTTGTACTACATTCTGCGTGCAAGGTAAAATGTATTCCACTCTGAGGAACATTATAAGACATGGATTTTAAATTCAGAAACATAGTCTTAAAAAAACAAAACAAGAGAAAACAAAAAAAAAATGGTTTTCTACTCTTGAAACAGTCTGACCATCCTGAAACAGCATGAGCATTTGCCTTCTGAATCTAAAAGAGGGACCTGGCTATTTGAGGAAGCGATCATTCCTCCTCCCTCATTTATAAGTTACTCCACATTTAAATATGTCAAATTCAGTGCAACTATCAGTATAGGTCCCTCAGTCAAAGGGGACTTCAAATAAATTGTGCTGAACAGGAAGATAATGAATAATTGGCATTCGATTTCAATGAAAAATTAGTATGTTAATGTTGAAAGTATCGGATATTATTTTATCTTCTACCTGCATGAATTTAGAAACCTCCCACAATCAGAAAAAAAAGAAAGGAAGACAAACTGCTGGACATTTCTTAGGTTTACCTGCTTGTGAGCATGGTCATAAGAATTGATGTGGTTGTCAAACTCCTGGTGCTTGTGGTACTGCTTGTCACAGAGTTCGCAGTAGAAGTTCGCTTTCACGTCCTCCAGAGCCTTAGCTGCAGCCTTCTCCTTCTCAGCATAGTCCTGTGAAGGCACAAGCGAAGGGACAGGCTTTGACACAGACCCTGAGCTTGTGCTGTGTTATCTGTTTTGTCATCCGTGTTGAAATTACTATACGTACCACCACCAGCAAAACCACTAATTCACCGGACTCCATCTGAATACCAAAATACACTCTGGGGAGGTTTGAGGTCTGAAGTTAGATTTAATTATATACATATATATACATGTGTGTATATATATATATATATATTTGGATATATATATATATAATTATTCTCACTGCTTGTTTAAGAGACTGTGCAAAGCCAGGCAGAGGGGAAGGAGGCCCAGGGGAACACCAGCACTGCCCCGGGCAGCTCCTGAGCTGGCAGAGCTGGATAGTTAAGAGCAGGTAAATCCCCAGGTAAGTACAGGCAGGCAGAGAGTATTGGTCACTCCAGCACTTTCAGTTCATGCTTTGCTGTGTCTGCTCTTTCCATTATTATGGCTTGCAAGAAAGAACCCATAGTTATATAGATATTAAGACAGATTTCCTTTGTGGTCTGGTTTTCTGTGCCGTATGTAATACTCAGTGGGACTGGAGCACAGCTGAATGTGGCTGGCGGGATCTTCCTAGAGACCGCGGCAGTCCCAGCCTTTCCAGGGCTGTCCTGTCCCTTTTCTGGGCTGGCATGAGGGCACCCACCAGCCAGCTGGCCCCTCGTTCCCATGGGATTTAACTGCCTTTTAACCGGTGCAGCTCTCACAGTGCTCCTGTGCGTGGAGAAAACACAGCACAAGACACGGAAAACAACAGGTTTCTCAGTATTTCTCTTGCATCTCTCCTTAATGCCTTAGGCAGCTGTATGAGTTAGTGTAGTACTCTGTTATCTATATACATTAAGTACCCAGACTAAAGCGTGGGAGCTAAATCTTACTAACTCCCCTGGACCTAAATGAGAGGACTTAAATGTTGCAAATTGCTAGCAGTCTTTAATAATTTTATTTCTTTTAAAATTCCTTCTTTTTATTATTATTTATTATTATTAAACTTTCCTAAATGCTTTAAAAAGCAAACTTCTGTCACAGAAAACATGAATCAAAAGGTTGATAAAAGCAATTCATTTTATATTCACTTTGACTGGTTGATATTGCTGGAGTGCATCCCTGCCAGGGGATGCCATCCCTGCCAGGGGATCTCTTGCCAGGGATCTCAGTAATTTACCATGAGTTTTATCATTTTACTTGCTTAAAGAAAGGGATATTTTTGCAGCAGACTTCCCATTTCTTAACAAATGCCACAAGTTTCAAGTCTGAGACTTGACTCTGCAATGGTAGTGTTGGCTACTTTGACACACAAGAACAGACAACTCTTTGGCCTGAGTCCTTCACATCTGCCCTAGCCTTGTTATGTTGATGTCATCAGATTTTTCTCACACTGTAGAGAGTGGCATTTCTAGTGACATTAACTTCACCTAAACTAAGCTGTCTAAGAGTTAGGTATGTGGCTTAAGGTAGTATCCTAAGCTCCCTCCGTAGGCAACAGCAAAATGATAGCTACTACCAAACAGTGATTTATTCCATCTATTTCAAAAACCTATTCCAGGATGAGATGAAACTCTCTACAGAGGTGTTATATGTGTCTTAATATTCACTTCTAAATCTCCCTGTGAAAATTGCATGAATTGACCATCTTGAAGACAGGACTGCCTGAAATCTTGATTTTCCATCATATAGGTCCATGTCAATGGCATACCAGTCCATCTCACAGGGCAAACATCTAAATACATCTCTTCCCTGCGTGCATATGGCTTAGGTAGGTTTGAGCCTATGATGCACTCAGATTGGATATATCTAAAAACAGGCAGTCTGAGCTAAATCATTTCTCCACTTGAGAGGCTGCTCAATAGCGATAGCTAATGCTTGGTTGGATTAGGGGGAAATAGTCTCACAATTAAATAGTTAAATAGTCTTCATTAGTTATTTAAATCTACAAAGCCTATTAAAAAGTGATACTTTTCAGCTTATGCATCAGACCCATTGTTTTACTAGCATTAATTATTCACTGGGCCTTTGGTATAATGAAAATGCATAAATTAGAATGTAGAAGCAATAGCATTAATTATGCAGAGATGCCTTCCCTGGAAGTCAAGTGTTAGGGGCAATATATTTTTATTCTAAACTGGTAAAAAATGTAAGTTTCACACTCATTGGCAATCAGCCAAAACATAATTGTTTTTTTTGGTTCTGAACTGTCAATTAAATGTTTACAGCCTGCTTCATCTTTGCTTCTGTTGAAGGAGAAGCCTAATTGTTTGAGGTGAGCATGCTGCATTATTCTCTGTGAAGCACAACTGAAACTGCTGTTCATGAGCATTCCAAACTGCCAACTTTATCTTTCTCAGCAGAAATTAATACAGTTCCCTTAGCATAAAGATGTTTTAAAATAGCAACAAGGCAGCTCCCAGGTGCATCCTAAGATAATCACAGCTACCTCCATTGCCTTATTGCTTAATTATGCTTGTCTACCATGGCAAAAGATATAATTTCCTGCTCGCTTATCGATCAGATGCAGGGAAATTGAATGCTACATCACATACTTTAGAAAGGTCATGGATTTTTCTTTCTCTATACAGGCATTAGAACTTCTAGCTCTACAGTAAATTGTGCATAGTCAAATGAATTTTCATATCCAGACTGCTAATATCATCTCCTTTGGACTGTAAGCATCAGTGGTCAATTTTTGTACAATGAATGAGATCATGTGAAAGAAAATATATAGAATTACTTCTGTAGAAAATATAGGTGATGATAAAAGCCTGACTGCTTTTCAAATCTCTCTTCCCTTCCTAAGTAAAATAAGTATTTTGAACTGTGAGCCAATAATGATTATGAATATATATGTCACAATCTTGTAAACATTATTCTGGTCATATGTAGCCCCCTTGTAGCCTGGATAAATAGTGAGTATAGTTACAAGACAAGGCAAACCAGCAGAGCTGTGCTTGAGGAGTGGGTAGGTCACAGCAAGAGCATGTCAATGTCAATGGTGGTGCATTCTTGGTAGGTAAGAGCTCCTAGAAGTCATGGGTTAACCACCTTCTGTGTTGCTGGACACAGATCATATTCTGTGTGAGGATAAATAAGTGCGGAAGACACCCAATTAATTTTTTTCCTAGAAACCTGCAAAATGGTTCCATATTATGGGTCATAATTTCATTCACATCAGTTTGGCCCACAGAGGCACATAACAGTAATAAATGTTTATATATTGGATTCACTTAAAATGAATACCTCTCTTGCACGTTAGACTGGAAGTGTTTTCAGTAAGCAGTTACTTTTGCAGTATGCTTCTTATTGTGAGAATGCAATTAATGGTATCTGACATTTCATTTTCTAATATAAGCAAAATCAATGAAAAATCCCATGTAACTGAGTTTTCTAGAATGTTGCCAGTGACACCTATTCAATTAGAAATCATTTATTAAATCCAGAGTTTGTAAGAGATATTTAATAGACTGCATAGCCATTAAAGTATGCTGACCTAGACAAAACAATACTACACTGCTTGCTTCAGGAATTGATAGTAAATATATCTGCTCTGTTCAAATGCACCAAGGTGAAAAGTAGGTCGCTTGATATAGTCAAACTTTCAGAACCAATTTTATATAAACCCTTGCATTACTACAAATATAGTGGAATGAAAGAGTAGTGCTTGTAAATAGAACAGGAGAAAAACATAACATCATTAGCCCATTTTCAATCACCTATTTCTCAATTGCAATGCAGGATTAGTAACAGACTAGCTGTTACATAAATGCAGCTCTCAGTAAGTGAGGGTATGTACCCTCTTTAGGGACACAAGCAGAGTTGTTCCCTATCTTAAACATAAGCCTGTGAACCAGATTAGATACGAGTGCCAGTGCTAAATGCTATTGCAATGACTGATGTGCCTCTTTTTTTTTTTTTTTTTCTAAGGATTCTCTGACTAGTGGATAAAGAATAAGTGGGACAACTATATATATGTATATACAATATATATATAAATAAGCTACAAAACTGTATTCTACATCTGAGAATTTTGGGGTATATTTTCATTAGGGACTTAGAAAATGAAATGAACTATGATTATGTATGAAATCTATGAATTATATCAATTAAAGGTACAAGAGGTACAAACAATTTAGAAGGCAGGATTGGGATTCAAAATGACCATAATACCTTCAAGATATGACCTGATATCAGCAAGATAAAATACAGCAAGGATGTGTGTTAAGTGCTGTGTTTTGGAAGAGGAGATCACATTCACAAATACTGTATTGTGACTAGCTGAATAAACAGTAATGCACGGAAAAAGGTCCAGGAGGTTAGAGTGGAAAAGAAATTAAATGAAAGTCAACAGTGAAAGTCAAGGCAAATCACAGTCTGACATGTTAATGGCAGTGTTATATGTAAGATGCTGAGGGTAATGATTCCACTTGATTCAGTATTGGTGAAATGTCAGCTGTAAAATACTATTGGGTACATCTACACCATCAAATCACTTGGCTCCTGGAACCTGATCCTCTATCATCCGTACTCTGTGCCTGATAGTTCATTCTGTGGCTTTTACTTTGGAGTAAACTTGCCTGTTCCCTTGGAGATGAGACTGACTGCAGTTCTGGGATAACATTCAGCTCAGAAACCACCTCTCTGTAGGCAGCAAGGATGACATTTCACTAGGCTCTCCGTGCCCTAGATGGTCCTCCAAGAGCTCCCAAGCACGCCTTCAGACATCCCCCATCTCATAGCCATCCCCAAGACATGCAACACTCACAGGCCATAAAAAGCTGTGCCGCACCATGCCATGAATAAACTGCATAGGTAGTTTGTAACATAGCCCTCACATTATTTGAAACAGACTGAAATATAAACAAGGGTATCAGGAACTTCTTAGGATTAGAGGAGTAGAGCCCGTGGATCTGAGGAGATTTTGCTTCAGCATGGGGATAAGCAGTTTGCCCTGGCTTGCAGCAGAGCTGACAGTTATTCCACCTCCTAAGAGACTAGAACTGCTTCCTGGGCAGATACGGTTAGAAGTGCAGATATAGCCCGTGTCAGAGGCAGGTTTGGTCCCCATATTTTGAGGAATATATGGACATCTTTGAGAGACCCTTGGGCAGAAGAGTAAGGATAAGAAGTTTAAAAAATTGTGAGTTATATAATTTAAGGCTTGCTCATTCACCACTTCTTGGGAAAACTCAGAAGCCATTCATGCCTCTTCTGTCTTTCCTTTTGCAGCAAATCAGCAAGAAAGATCTCTAAGACTCAGCTGGCAAGTGGCACAATGCATGAAGTGGTCTAAGTACTTGCATGCAACATGAATCTTTAGAACATCGCAAACATCCCATATTAGGATATGCAAGTGAGAACCCAGATGGTCCAATCGGTGAACTTAAACTACTCCTTTCCTTTTCTCTGGAGAAGATACTGTTCTGTCAACTAAAGAGTTTGCTAGGGAAGTTTATCAATGAGGGTATAATAAAAAGCAGACTTTTAGCTTTTAGGCAAAGCATGGATTGTACACCACAATCACACATGTCTAAGAGTGGGCAACCTCTTGGTTTATTCTAAAAACACATTCTCAATTCAGTGCAACATTCTCAATCCTGGAACTGATTTCAGTAAAAGCCGATGATATGGACCATTTTCATTTCCCTCACACATAATTTGACATCCTTCTTGAAAATTCAATGAATAGTTTCAGCAAGGAGTTGCAGAATTATAGGTATTAATCTGCAAAGGCATCTTTTTCCTTCTTTTCAGAAGCAGCAATACTATCACTCTCCGCTGACTTATAGAAGACAGCTCCTAACTTCTCCAGACAAATAGATCTTCATATTTTTCACACTTAGGCTATTCCTGCAGTACTGCCAATTATAGCCACTTCCATTTGCTACTAGAGTGCTGAGCCTGAAGAAGTGCAATGCTTTTAGCAGATCCTACATCCCTTTCAGATTACAAACCTGCGAGAACTAATGGGTCAGATCTATAAGGGAGATGTTACCTTAAGGAGTCATAAGCCTACTCCTAATTTATTTGATATCAAAATAAGCATTGCTGAATCAGAATGAACTTTGTAGCAAATAGGAATTTGAATAAAAACACCAGAAGGACTACTATATTCAGATCTTCAACAAATCTTACAAAGTCTAAGACAAATGGCTTTCTCTGGTAATTTTAAAAGGAGCTTGTGTTTATTTGAGGTTTTCTAAACACGTTTTCCAAATTTATACATGAAATATAAGAGCGATAAAATTCTTCATTGTGAATATGGAGTACACTTTCCAAACACCCCAGAGGTCAATATTTTCCCCTTATTTTCAGAAGTCAGTGGAACTTAAGCAGCTAGCATGTATCAGACTCTTCTGTAAATGTGATCAAGGGCTGACCTGCAAAGGGAATTAAGTACCTCTCTGAAATGTACATAAAACTTGTTATCATTAAGAACTCTGCTCAGTTGTTTCCTAAACTTGGATGTACCTACACAACTTAGTGAGCCAAGTATCCTCATGTAAAGTTTCTTAGGTGCTTTCATTTCTGATGAGGGATACATTCATGCTCCTCCTCCTGCCCTCAGTGTGGTTCATGAATAAAGCACCTTCTTTTGGGATATTGTGATATATAGTGAAATAAAATTTTCTAAACTGAATTAGAAACACAACTGAGTTATTCTCAGAATTAATAAGATGACAACAATCTGGACAATTACAGATCTTGGTGTCTAATATATGCATGACTTTACAGCAAGTTTAGGAAGAAAATGATAATGAACGTGCATTGTTTAATGGAAAACGGAATGAATAGTGATCTGGATACAGTTGGTTATTAAATAAGTTGTTGAATAATAAAATTAATTAACAGTTTAAAAATGGAGATTAGTGTAAGAATCATACTGTGGTCAAAGAGTTAGAGCAGGAACAGCAATATTTAATGTTGTAATAGAAGTATAAGATGGGGAAGAATTAGTCTTCCAAGATCTCTCATAGAATGAATCTCATTTATCATTTCCCCTGATTTGGTACCAAAAGTGACAGACTGCATATAATATATAGATGGGAAACACTGCCAATATTGAAGAGGATCTGAACAGAAGAGCAAAAAGTCAATGACTTTAGAATTAGAGTGATAGAAGAAAGTTGATATGAAGTGGTAAAAATTGCCAGGCTAAGCATATATGAACCAATTTAAATTATTTCTTCTATAAACTCATCAGCTTGAAGCAGAAGATGATGAAGAACTTGCTTCTATGTCTTATCTAAGTAGTGGGATGTATCTGTAAAAAAGATAAAAATTACATTTGAATATATCAAGTGAGGAATTTCCTAGAGAGACAAACACTCAAGCATGAAGTACAAATGGGATATAAATCTTGCACTACATATAGGTTGGAAACCAAAAGAGGGTTTCTCACCATCAGTGTAACAGGCTCAAAAACAATTTTGACATGGAAATAGGGGTATCTACAAACTTTTCTTTCTTTAAGGTGGTGCATGACACATTTATGATAGGAAATATATGATATGGTTGACTGTAGTAATGGGAGACTACATTTGATTTGATGACTTAGGAAAATACAGTTACTTTAAGTCTGTTTAATAACATGCGATGCTGCCTGATTTTTATATCTCAGCCACAAGATAAATCTATGACATATATGAATGTATTTGACAAAATATTTCCAAAGCATTTCCTGTGAATGAAATAATTAAATAATGATTTTCAGATACCAATTCTCCTTTGGAAAAAAAAAGAAAAGAAAAGAAAAGAAAAAGTGATTTCTGTTGGCATTCTGTAACTAGAGCAATAGTCCCAAAGAGATCAAGGGATGTGACCCAAAAATGCACCCAAGAACACAAAGAATGTCAGAACTGTCAGAGTTAGGATACAGTTTTAGAGGATGAAACGATTTCTGGGGTAATAGTGGAAAGAAATGTGTTTTTATTACAGTTAGGATTATATGCTAGGCAGTTTAAAGTAAAGACTAAAAGAGTCATGGGTAAGCACTCAAAAAACCAGAAAACGCCGAAGGTTCTCATAAAGTTTCCAGCTACTCTGCAGCTATGTGGCTTTGCTGACTGGTATAAATTGACATCTGTGCTAAGGTTCCAGTGACATTTTATTTTGTTATGACTAATTTAAAATGTAAATAGAATATAAATGCATCTTCTAAATTGATCAGAAGAAATGTTCCTGTTACATAGAAAATAAATAATCAAAAAAAAAAAAATCACTTTTTTTCTGCTCCTCTGCACAAATGGAAGTTCTTCTGGGAAACTGATTGTGAGATTACACTCTGCCTTCAATTTAAAGTCAATTCCTTCAATTTGATCACTATTCCATGCTACTTTATCTCTCCTCCTCTCTGGTGATCATTTCTTTTTGCCTCTTTTTTGATGAGTGAGGTATTATCAATTAATCTGAAGAGTTAGTCCTCCATTTATCTCTTATCATTCTCACATTACCAACTGCAATTTTTAGAGCACAATGCATGTTCTAGCACTGCATTTAATAGTTTTTGTGATGTTATATTTCTTTGTCTGGCACCTTTTCTCAGATGAAACCTTCTTGACATAATTTAAGATCCTTGTACATTTTGACCCAAGAACTTATTCTATAGAAAACAATATAATTTAGCTTATATGCAGTATCTTTCATACTTATGATAGCTCTAAACATTGATCATACTGTATAACTGTGCAGGAAAATACAGCATTTGTTATGAGCTCAGGAATATTTATTGTACCACTCATCCTTGTCTGTTAGAAACTTCTTCTTTATTAAGTTCATTTTTCATAAAATGTAGGCTCAGCATAGTGAATATCCTTTTTACGGTCTTTAATGCTAATAGTTTTAAACATTTTCATTCTATCCTTTTATTATGGTTTAACTCCTTCTTTTCAGATGCCATTATATTAAAGCCAATTCTTGTAGACTAATTTAATGCTATAATTGATACGGTATGATATCTATAATCAGTGTGACTCTATTGCTCATAGTAACAGAGGATAACTGGTAAATTTATGATAAAATAATACTAAACTTCTCATAAATCCAGACTGGTCAAATTTATTCTTTTGTTGAATGTATATTTTCAAACTACTTCTGAAAATGTCCAATGGTATAAGCATTAATCATATATTAATTGAATTATATCTATATAGCACATTTTCTCTTACAACTTCCCCATGAAAGTCTGCCTCTTCACTGCATTGCATGGCATTTGATGGAAAACTTTTAGCCAAAAACAAGGATATTTTTGCATGTTAGCTTTTCATGCATCCTTTTTTGTACTTTTTTAACAGAAGCCTGCAACATCAATATATGAAAGCTCTGACTTCCGTGACTTCAGAGTTTATCTATGTGAAAAAGAGAGAATTTCAAATTACTCTATAAAATCCAAGTGGGAAAGTGAAGGTTATTTACATCCGCATATACCCTTTCTCCCCACCCGAATGCATGGATGAGGTTTGCAAAATTCTGTGTACTTGCTTATCAGTTCTGCAATTTTATGTGTGTCAATTCCACTGATCTGAGCCAGAGAAACAAAATTGTCTTCATCCATCTGCCAGATGAAAGTATAACATTGCTGTCATTCTGATTAAAAACTGCATGAGTGGAAGAAAGGAAGAATGGAAGGAAAGGAGAAGAGAGGGAAGACTTTTTTTCTAGCTTATTTTGAGCAAAATGTCTGTGGTTTGAAACCCATCCTGCAACACATCAGGCAAATAAATTTTACATAATTTCTAAATACAACTGGGCATTGAAATTGCAGATTAATGGCATCATTATGACAATTTCTAAAACCAAAGTCTCCCACATCCCATGCTCAAGAACCATCAAACAGGAATAATTGCCTGGTAGAGCCCAAAGTGAAAACAGCTACTTTCCAAAATTATTTGTATGTAATGAATGCAAGACTCAGGAGTAGTTGCTGAAAGAATTTGCATGAATACCTGATTGTTGACTGCAGATAACGATTATTCATCAAAGATATTAATTCAGTTTTTTTCTTGCATGTCCGTACATAAAACAGATTAACAGCAAATCAAGAAGGTCTAAAAATGTGGTGTATTTTGTACATTCATGATATTCTCAGTTGCAAACTTCTAGGAGTGACGTTTAGGGATATAGTGCTACTTTTTATTCTCAGCTTCAGGAATTTTCCTCAGCAGGGAGAAGTCAATGTCCTCTCGAAAGGACACCTAAGCAGCAGCATCTCAGCTGCAACGCTGAAAACTGCTGCAGGAAAATGTCACTTATATGTCAACAGGTTGTCTTCACGGCTTCTATATGTGGTATATGTGAACTCCAAGGGTACACAGCAGAATCCTTTCATACCACAGCTCAACTAGTACCTGACCCTGCATGACTTTGTGGCTTTGCCCTCATCCTTCCTTTTCTTTCTTTCTTTTTTTTTTTTTTTTTCTGTTCTCCTTTCTTTCAAGTTACCACCTATGGCAGAAACAGGCCCCTGGTCTGGTCTGTCACTTCCTGTGTTTGCAGGGCAAAATAATCGTTAGTGCTAGTGCTGCTAATTAATCAGTTGTGAGTTTTCAGTGTGTTCAATTGTTTATTTTGCCTACTAATGACAAGAAGAGGGAAATTCTGCTCAGAATATTTCATTGCGGCAACATTCTGGCCTGCCAGAGTGTGCGGATGCTCCATATCTGCTTTGACACCTCAGTGCCACTGACCAACTAACTCCTCTTGCCGATCTTTTCCACAGAATAATGACATACTGCAAAAGCACATATGTGTATTGCCCAAAGTACTTTATATAGACAGGCTTGCCCAAATCACTAACCCTCTGCAAGTGGAGAAGCTCGTGAAAGCCTCTCTGTGAGCACCCCTGGTTACAGAAACCCCGAGATGATGCAGACATCTCTGTCTGCAGACCAGGCTCAGCAGATAGCCAGGGCCTCCTTCAATATGCCGTGACTGGAGTCAAGGCAAGTTTTGACACTGATTTGAATGAGAGCATAAGAGTCATATAAAATTCAAGTAGAAAAACACAGCAAACAAAAAAAAAAAAGGTAAAATTTAGATCCATGAGGATTTCCTCAGATTTTTAAAATTATTAAAAGTGAGGTTTGGTATATTCTTCAAGTGGCAGCTGTGAAAAAATGTGGAAAAGGAAAAGAAAACCGTTTATACTCTCAGCAACTAAATTTATTCTATATCAATATTTCTGAGTAACAAACTAACGTGGTAGCAAGTTGATAGCAAACTTCTATTGTGCTCTTTAATTCACTGTACACAATTGTTGGTATTAAGAAGAACCTTGCAGAATACAACATATAATTTATATATGTATATACAAATATATACATAGTTATATATAAATATATATCATGGTCAGGGGCACAAAGGTCTTTAACGAATACTCTGTCGAACAAACAAAAGATGATTCATCCCCATCTGCCTTCAGATGAATGAACTATATAACACAGCTAATTCTACCCCAAGTACTTGGTTGGGAATACATTACCCTGGCGGTAACGAGCACTTCTAGTGCTGCCGTAGAGACCTGAGGCTTCGTGAAACAACAATTCAAGTGGCTGATTACAGTTTGATGCTGTTTCATGAGGCCTCCTGGGGTGTCAATTAATTCCGTGAACTTATTGAACATGGTATGACATTAGAGGTTCTCAATTTCAGAAAAATGATTTAAGCTGGATGCTCTCAACCTGAGAGAACATTTCTGGCCTCACCATTACCCATCATAAATCTAAATGTGGAGGTCTCAACACCAAAGAGTGCAATCATTAAATTTCCTGACTTACTGTGTCACTTTTCTTAAAGGGCAAATGTTCTTAAATGCCAGCTAAATATCCCACCATGCTTCTGAGCTCCTATATTGAAACTCATTCACTACAGACTCTACATTCTTTATTTTCAAATTGCAGTTCTGCAGTGAATGTTTATTGGTCATAATTCTGCAGAAGTCAACAGGAATACCTCATGTCTTTGATGTTAGATAATCTCCCAGCACACAAAATCTTCAGTAAGCACCCATGTTATGGATGTGTGTAAAATCTTATTAGATAACAAATTTGACAGTGCATTTCCTTAATGAATACGAATATGTGGATGAAACACCTAACTTGACCTAATCAAAACAGATAATTCAATGAGTTAATGATGAGAGGATGATATTTCCTTCCAGTATTTAAGAAATACACAGTAAGCTACCTGTTCTTGAAAATGCAAGAAACAAAAGAAGTTCTTACAATCCCCCCTCTTACAATTCCACTGGATTCAGTGGAATAATTTTTGTAAATGAAAGTAGAATCAAGCTCACAGTAATTATTATCAGCATTTTAACCATCCTCTGGTGCATTGATACTTTGGTGAATAGCTACAGTGTAAAGAGGAGACTGGGACCAATGCAGCGGTTTGCATAACAACAGCTGTGTCAGTTGCATGCAATCAATATGAATAGAATTTTTATAGTATAACTTAGACTGAGTTGGTATTTACAACATGAATGAAAAGTGTAACAAGGAGTTAACGAGTGCGGGCAGAAAAAAAACCTTTGCGTAACAAGTATCCTAATATATTTAGGAAAGCTGTTTTATAAGTACTTCCCCTGCTAATTACTTCCCTTCCATGCAAACTTTCCACTAAATCTCTAAGTGGACGGTCTAAGTCTCTGAGTGTCACTATTTTCTACACACACCATTGACACTTCACCACTTACATTTTGTTTTAAAGCAACTTACCCTGTTTTTTGACTACTGCACTTAGCTTTCATCTCTGGGCAGCATTGCCTTATGCTGTCAATATAATATGAGGTAGAAACAACAGAAAATTGGCCATTACAAGATTTAATGCATCAGTGTGAAGCTGAATCCTTCTGAGCTGGCTCACACTAGTATCAATCCTTGTTTGATGGTACACGCACTTGCAGCACTACAAGTATTCTTCACAATCATCACATGCGGTGAAAAATACAAATACACCATTGAAATGTCCAGGGAATAATGTTTTTGTCAGTTCTGATTACCCATATTTAGAGATATTCTGCTCCTATCATAATACAAGTAATGTGCTGTACAAAATTACTAAAGCAGAAATTCTGACTCAATTCATTAGAACTAAGACTCAGCCTTTCTGGAACACACGTCTAAAGCAATTTAAAAACAATTTGCATCATGAAGGGGGTGAGCAGGTGAGTGTAAATCTTCATTTTAGCAACAATTGCACTCCTGCAAATTTTCTTTTTTCACCATTTGAGAGGAATACAGCTCCTAGAGGCCAGACACTCGGCCATATTCAACAACCCATATGCAATAATTGCCAGTTATGAATTCAGTGCAAGTTACTTTATATATTCAAAATAACCTATTCTGTTCTAGTAAACTGATTGTGACAAGTTTTGCCAGAATTACAGTGTATATTTTATGGAGGGTAATAAAAAAGCAACTATGATCATATTTGATTTATATGGCCGTCTCTGTCTTCCTCTCTAAATCTGTTTGTCATATGAATGTATAACTACATGTACATTTAATATTCAAAAAAAAACATCCTTCTGAAGCTGAGCGGCTCTTGCACTGAAAGCAAGGCTAGGACTTTGCTCTCACCATGATCAGCTTTGCAACCCCTAACTTGTCCACATCCTACCTCATGTGGATATCTGTAGAGCTGAACCAGGCACCTCAGCTCCCTGTTAAGAAATCAATATAAATCCAACATGTTGAGTGGAATGCTATTAGGAAATATCAGGAAAAAAATCTTGTTCTTTACACTTATTTACTCAGGGATGTGGAAATCTTCCTAAACTTAAATAGCTAAACATTTTCTCACAAAATTGTCGGCACATCTTTCATGTCTTCCCCATACAAGATGAATGTTCTGATCTAGCCAAGATCGCGACACTGCATTTATCCACTTTCCTTTTCTAATCACTGGAAGGAAGGCAGAGGAGGTCAGTAGCACTCTACACTTCTAGCAGTATGGAAAAAGTGCCACCCAGCAGTACGATGACACAAGTAAGATTTGCCTGCAAGTTTGTGGTTCTTCTAGCAGAAATAGTATCCTGGGTTCTAGGCTTACCCCAGTGAACCGCATGGCTACATCTTCAGTAATTTTACTGAGGGAAGATGCTAAAAACACACAAAAATATGAAAAAGAAGGTGAAGACAGATGTAAAATGAAGAAGCAAATATGAAGGACACAGAAGAGAAGAAAGGAGAAAATGCAACCATAGAAGATAAAGGAAAGATGATTTTTTTTACTAATTGTACAGGATAAAGCATAAACTGTGTAGTGATATGCATGTTTCCATTTCTTGTCTGCCTATTTAGTTTATATAGATATATACACTGGAACTATGAAATAGCTACTGATATTTCAAGTCACAACCTCTCCCTATACCTCCGAGTTTCTGTATTGAAAATTTTAATGCCACAGTTTGTTAATTTCTGCATTAGTTTTATTTATCCGAGGTTGTACTACTTAGCACAGGTCATATACATTATGAACTACAAAGAGAGCTCAGATACATAGGTATGACTTACATCACAAGAAACAGAGGTTGACATCACTAAATCCAAATAATATTGCAGCATAATATCAAGCTATAAGGAGAAATAGTGTTACGACTACCTCTGTTATCAGCTTGGCTCTGCTAATGAGTTGCATTTGCATGAATCACTTCAGGTAAACCTGCAGTTCCATCACTTCATGCGTGGTATTAATATCTTGGAATTTCCAGCATAGTGCAGATTTTATTAGAACAAGTATTTTAGATTGGTACAAATGTACAAAACTCTTCTTCTAAAGATTTTTGCTTTTACTGCTAGCACTGAAAAATGTCTTTTTGTAGTTCTCTTCATTTTTATTTAAGATATCATAAAAAACAAGGCTACGTATAATAATGAAAGTTTATGACAAGTTATATATTTTAATAATATCCACATTCATCCCTTGTTTCTTTGTTTCAGATTCTAACTCAGTCTAACAATGAATATCACAATTTGTGGTCCACCTCAAGATAAAACATGCAGAGTTCAATGAACTGAAGTAATTTCTATAGCAGTTAGTTTTTAAAAAATTCTGTTCATAAAACCCATACTTAAATCCTGGCAATCCTTATCACAACTGTTCAACTGTTCAAGACGTACTGTTCTAAAACAAGCCCTTTCTTGGTTATGCATGCATAATAAACTCTCATACTGAATTTGCTTCTCCTTTCCATTTCTTCATTTGCAAATGTAATACATGCTTGCATGCAGAATAGGATAATGAAATTAATGTCATGCTTACATTTCCAATAAACAAAAAGGGAGGCGGGGTACAATAAAGTAATGGAAAACTAAAGTGACAAAGCAAACAAAATATTCTTAACAGGAACAAATCCAGTTCATTTCATATATTATTTTATTCAGAAACTGTGCTCCTGTCCACAAATTTATCATATATGAAACACAAAGTCTTTCTTTTTTAAAGTTAATTGGTCACCAAGACATTTTCTGAAGCCACTTGATTATTTTAGATTCTGCATTTGATAATTAATTGTATTTCCCTGAAATATAATAATGAGACACTGGCATCTAATTTTGAGTGAAAATCACCCCTGTATAGAGGACTTACTTATGATTCTCCACATTCTCTTGGGCAAAAATTAGGAGCTTGACTAGCGCTCTGCAGTAGGATAAATTCCATTTACAGTGAGTCTTAGCATGCAGACTATGGGTAAGGTTTTCAAGTTACTGGAGGAAAGGGAAATGGCTGCATATCATCTGATTGTGTTACAGCTCAAAGTAAATTCTTCAATTTATTTTCCTTTTGTTTGCAAACTCTACCAAAGTAACCTTGGTGAGAATACTCAGTTTTTATTATCATGCAGAATGGTGGACCCATGTTTTATTTCAACTTGCTTTCATTGAACTCTTGCATGTTCTAGTCTCTTGAGTTACCCTGGGCTCTTGGAGTTGACTGGACACTAGCACCCTAAAAGTTTCTGGTATTCTCTTATTAGGTGCCAAAACCTTTCATTTAAGTACAGCATAATGCTTGCGTTGGTCTAATCATCTCTGTAACCAAGTAGATTCTGCCAGGGTGTCTCATACAACAGGCTGAAGAACCTTAAGGCAATGAAGTCTAGCACAAAGATAAGAAACTTAAAATAAGTGAATTTGAGGGGATGAGGTGTGTGTGTGGGGGGGGTTATTATTATTTTTGTCTTTATCAATATTAGAAATAAAAATCAGGCATCAAGTAAGGATTCCTCAAAGAGTGTGGCTACGCCTATATCTTGTATTTGAGTAATAGCATGCTTTTAAAGCAAATCCAGCCACTCACTGTGTGTTGCTTTGGTTCCCAGAGCAGCTTTGATGCACGCAAACAGCTTCCTTGGAAGGGAAACTAAAGTAAATCTGCCCCAGGTGCACACTAAAGGCACCCCAGCAACTGATGGGAACATAAGGTCTGAACTAATGACTTATCCAGCAGATACCTTTGAACTAGATGTGTGGTGTGAGCCGCCTAAATCTTCTCCAAAGCAAAAATCTTGGAACAGTGTCCATGTAGCCTCATTCTAACTGCTGCAATGTAGTGATCAAATCCTACTGTGCTGCATTACTTGGTAATGCAGACAGACTGTGGGTACATGTTACCAGAGCAGAGCAGGATCCCTGTTGTTTGCAACTTTCCTTATCAGGTACCATATGAAATTTGGCCCCCACTAAAGCAATAAGTCTTCTGCTACACATCAATCACCCATTTGTCAGCGTATGGTCTTATATGAATCTTCAGGTTTATATACAGCTCTGGTGCCAGGTTTTCCTATAGTCTTCTTGTTTGGGATTTTCGTATTAAAAATGGGAACTATGGCTTTCTGCATTATGCCACTGCACAGCCCTCTGTCTGACCACATCCAACTTGTTACCAAGCTGCTGGGGTCAAATATGGGGGTCAGTCTGTGCAGAAGCAAAGGACAATCTATTAGCAACCTATAGATTTAAAATAGCAAGGAAAAGAAAGAAGCAAGTCCTCAAAGTGGAACAGCTCCTTCTTGCATTCCAGAACAAGTGTCATCTGGATCTAATGTGTTAAGGTGACTATGTTTAGGGACTGATTTTTTTTCTGTCAAGGAGACACCAAATATAGCTTAGGTTTTATACACTGAACATTTCGATAACACTGCAGTCAAGTCAATTGAAGCAGAACTGGTACAGAAACATTATCAAGCATCATTTCAATAGAGTGTGGCTGTTTTCCAGAGGTGCAAATATCATTATGCTATAGCAAAGCAGCCTATGAACTGGATTAGCTGAACAGCCGTTATCTGCACTCAGAAAATAATATCACTGACAGTGACTTCACCTGCCTGACTGGTTTAAATGTCCTGCCTTTCCGTACTGATAACACTTGGCACCACTTGCAGGCTGAAGAAAGCATGACTTTGATCTAATTATAGAACCATAAAAAAAAAGATAGAGAAGAAAAGACATATACTCTAGGTCATCTTGTCCATCTCCCTGTAACTGTGTGATGGTTGCATGCTTAGGTATTTGAATTGTGCTGGAAAAATACCCTCTCTTCTGTTCCTATGGGCTTTTAATTGTTTTTATTGGTTGCCTTTTAAGTCTCAAGGCAGTTGATTTCCCAACAGCGGTGCTGTTGGACTCTTTACATAGAGCAGATACTAGTAATCTGTTTT
This sequence comes from Nothocercus julius, assembly GCA_013398735.1. Classification (NCBI taxonomy): domain Eukaryota; kingdom Metazoa; phylum Chordata; class Aves; order Tinamiformes; family Tinamidae; genus Nothocercus; species Nothocercus julius. The sequence continues at coordinate 1,785,075 of VZSV01000135.1, forward strand.
GGCAGAGAAGAACAAAAAGAGATATGATATTTTTAGAACTGTTAGGAAAATTTTCCTCTGGGGAAAATCTAATCTCCACAGCAGAGGATGTCTGTATGAAGGAGCATACCTTGCCTTGGTATGGGCAGGAATTTGCCCTGCACTTTAAACCTGGCAGTCCTGCTTGGAGTCAGTAAGGAAAGGTATATTGCCAAGTGCACGTTGAAATGATCATCAAAAAATAAAGTTTCCTTACATTATAGAAAGCGTCTTCTTTTTTTTCATTTTAAATATATATATAATAATATAAATATAATATAATAATATGTAATATATAATATAATAAATATAACATAGTATTATATATATATAATTATATGCATAAAAATAAATAAATATATATATATATAGTTTACCATCCAGCCCTGCAATGCTCTCTCATTTGGGAACATGCTGTGGTAGCCAGTTAATTGCCAGGATACCAAAAATTTTACCCTTGTTCAGGGACAGACTTTCAATAGCTACAGTTTTGCATGGTGGTGAATTTTGATGAAAATAATGGGGATGATCATAATAACGATACCTTGCATGGGTATGTCATATGGCACAGTATTGACATTAATATACCAGTATCTATCTACTAAGAGAAGTTTATACCAACAATCAGCAGCTTTGAATCACATGCTCAAACTTTTCCCAGTAGCATCCAGCTATTCAGCTATCCAGCCTAGTAGCATCCATCCAGCAATTTCTCATGCTATAATACATTATCAGGTGACAGAGTCACCTGCTATGTGTGCACAGTAGTGAGTTTGCACAGTTCCATTAGCTTGCTCAATTTAGGTACAAAAAGATCCAACTACAGATTCAATCTGAGGGCAAGAAAAGCTGGAAAACAGATGCTAACCTTGGGCACCCACAGAGCGTTTCCACACTCCACTTTCCATTATCCTGGAGGGCATTCTCATTATCAGCTCCACAAAAAAAGTTTTTCTAAGAGCAGCGAGGCAGAAGGCAGTGTAAAGATGCTTCCTCCTGTGGATTGCCAACACATTACATGCAGCTGGGTAACAGAAGATGACTTTAACAAGATAGTCAAACGGAGCACAAGCCCTTGTATTCATCAGAGCAGGCATTCAGGAAGGTATTCATTTCAAGACTAAAGCGCCTATGTACAGGTGTCTAAATGAGTGTTGTCTGCCTTGTCTCACCCCTCACAGGCAGGGCAGCCCTGGGCTTTGCTCCAGCTCCTGCAGGCAGGCAGCACTATCCAATGCTCCTCGTGGTGCTCTGGACCCTGAACATCATCAGCTCTGTCTGACCATCATTTTGCCTTACATGCTTTATCCATCCACACATCTCCCATCTTGTTAGAAGAGCATCTAGGGAGGGGTGGAATATCCTAGGCCATTGCAAATGTCACTAGATGATGGAGCTAAGGCAGCTGAATCCTGTCCACAACTCGTGTGTAGACATCTAGACTTAGAGGTGTCAGTGTGGCATTGAATCCCATCTTGGAGTAGTGATCAGGTACTTACAACTCATGGAAAAACTGAAATATTTTCAAATCTTTTCTGCCTTAGTGTTTGAAGACATTTTCATTTTTGAATCCCCAGGTTTAATAATTTCAAAGCCTGTCCTGGGTCAGGAGGGAGGAGCTTGTCTCCTTAATGATGCACATTAATAAAAACTTCTTGCACTATCTCATTAACTTCCCTAACTATCCTTTGAACAGAGAAAAAAATACTAATTCTCAAGTCATTTATTACTTTGAATTTCCAGCATCCATAGAGACCAAATGTCTCTTCACAGCTGGGCTGCCCTTTGACAGCCTTGCTCCTCAGGGAGGAGGAACTGTCATCCGATCAATGAGTGAGGGACAGTGCTTCTTCCTCAGCTGGACCACCACATGAAATTCCTTTTGATATTAGATAAAAGGAGAGGGATCAGCGTGACCCCATCTGTGTTTAAATGATGTGCAAACCTGCTTCTGCAAGTCATTGTTCCACCTGTTAATGAAGAGGGAGTAGGGGTTTCTACTGTGCTATCATAGTAAAGTGTTAGAGAGATACTCTCCAAATTTTTGATTTGTAAGGGTAAATTTGTTTGTGTGGCTACTTTCTAGACACGGGGTATTTCAGTTAAGAGAAGAGAATGGACTTATAACAAAGTACAGGTTGTGCTGATATTCCATAAAGCACTGTTGGACCATTTTGGTTGACAGGGTTCAATGAGTGCTGTACACACACATAACGTATCTGCAATTTTTCTCTAGGAATAATTGCAAGCATTGCAGAAACAAAAATGACGATTGTACTTTGCGTAGGCAATTTTCAGTTACTATGATAGCCTGGATAAAATCAATTTCATATGCTTTACTGCTTAAGAAGGAGTCTTGACAGGCCATTCAAGTCCTAGTCAGCTTGGCCGTGTAACTGCTGAAAAAGGGGTCATCACATTTCTTTTCATTATAAGAAAAAGAGTGGGGAGGGAGTGTTTAGTTTGCTCTTGCTCAGTTTTCACTTACTTTTGTTCAAAGGAATCCAAAAGACTTTTTCTTTTTGGGTATCAACAAACAGACAACACGAAGAGAGTAGTCTGCTTTTGAAAATGTATTAAGATTATACTGTTCTCTCCAATGCTGTAGAGATCAATACTAGACATGTTTTCTCTAGAACCTCCTAACCTTATAAATTGTGATTGGAATGCAAGTAATCTTTTTTTTTTTTTTTCTTTTTTTTTCTACGACTGCTATCAAAAGCAAGTATTCTGCTCCGTGGAGCCAAAAAGTCAGAGAAACTGAAGATGCCTCCACCCTGCCGCTTCAGTATAGGTATTGGTTATTAATTCAGGTCTATATCTTGTGCGGTGACATTGGCTTCAGCATTTGCAACATCACTTCCTCCAGAAGGCGTTAAGCGCTGACCAACCTTTTGTCTGAAAGGACCATTCTGTGTCCAAGGCAAATACAGTTCTCTCTGACCTTTTAGAGTTATTCACTACCTGTGCTAATTTACTGAGTCTCAGACTCATTTCTAATAGCTATGGAAATACTACATTTACACAGTCATAGAATGTTAGAAAAATTAAGGAACACACCACAAATGAATACTAGGAACAAAATTTCAATGTGAAAAGCTCTATTGGGAGGGAAAAAAAAAAAAAGAGAGAGAGAGACAAGTAAATGCCACATTCTGGAGGGAAAAAAAAAAAAAAAAAGAGCAGTTAGGAAACATAATGTAATTCAATAATAAAATAGCTAGAGAATTACTGAATCTGGAAAGAATACATATAATCTAATTTTTAAAAGGAACTGAATGAAATGTGCCAGAAGGACCAAAGAAATGGACTGCTACAGACTCAGTCATTTCATTAAACTTCTGAATGTTTTCATGCTTTTTAATTTAATCCTTTGTGGTCCTGGCACTTTCAAAGAGTGAGCTTTTTCCACCTCTTCCATGAGGTGTTTTTCTTCCCTCAGGACAATGCCAAGACAGTAACGCTACATTGTGGCTGCCGCTCTTCTTCAGAGTTTTCTCCAGAGCAATTTTTTTTACCATAGTACCTTAAATTTTACATTTTCTTAATACTTCTTTGCATAAGTGCAAGCATATTTTCATATACGCACTGCAAAATTGTTGTGTGTTTTGGGAGAGTTCTGTAAGGAACCTACTCCACTTCTGTGTACAAGTTGCAAACTTTAATGTAGAATATGACTGTAAAAATGTGTGTGGGAAAAAAAATATGAATTCAGCTATGCTGCACAAAATGTTTTCCCTATCTCCCTTGTATCTCTGGAGTGACTCCACTGAGAGCTGGTGAGAGGGAAGGAAAGACCTTCCTGCTGGTGGTGAAATGTTCTTGTCACACTTTTAGGACAGTTTTTACTATTGCACAAATACATGAAAATCAGCATGATCTAAAGATTGAGCTCAAAAATGCTCTTATTTCATAAAAAATATGTAAACATATGTGACTGAAAACAGCTTTTCTGTTGAGTGAGATTCCGTCTCAGAGTAGCTGTAAATTCTTCCAGCAATATGTCTTTAGCTGTTTCACTGCCTATAAAGCTACGAAAGAAGAAAAATGAGATCAGCAGTAATTAAGAGACGGTATTAATAATGTAAATGCTTCTCTGTGCTGTTATGTTGTTCAAAACAGAAATATTCATGTTGTTCACCTACCCATTTCTCTGCTGGTTTTACAATTACTGTTTATTAATATTATTAATATTTACTATTTGCTATTACTATTGTCCTATTATTAATCTCTCTATGACTTTAGAAAATATCAAAGCACATAAGAAGGCATTGAAGTACTTTTCTCCTGATAGTCAAGATTATCTGATTTTGAGCAAATAAAGTTTGCAAAACTTCCAGGATTTTGATCCTTTCCTTTCCTTTCCTTTCCTTTCCTTTCCTTTCCTTTCCTTTCCTTTCCTTTCCTTTCCTTTCCTTTCCTTTCCTTTCCTTTCCTTTCCTTNCCTTTCCTTTCCTTTCCTTTCCTTTCCTTTCCTTTCCTTTCCTTTCCTTTCCTTTCCTTTCCTTTCCTTTCCTTTCCTTTCCTTTCCTTTCCTTTTCCTTTTCCTTTCCTTTTCCTTTTCCTTTCTTGACTACCTTCAGAGAAATACAATGACAAAACAAATTTTATTATGCCTGTTCCACAGTACTGATGCTGTTCCAAACTGACACAAGGCACAAGTTTGTACTAGCGGAATGACCAAACACAAGAGCATGAAGAAGCATTTCTAAAGTAGAAAGGCCATACCCATGCTCCACACAGCTCGTTCTGCTGGTTACTACCAGGAGTAGCTGAGAATAGGTCTCTGAGGGTGAACAAACACACAGTGTAAAGGGGACACACCATGTAGGTGGGCACACACACTGCGTGATCCCATCATGCTTCTCACACATCCAAGTTTCCTACACTTTTAGTGCTGCAGAAAGTGAGCCCAACTTCAGGGATCTTCTCCAGAGCCTAGGAAAATGCCAAGTCTTAATGAAATGCACCACTGCTTTTAGACACATATGCAATATAATTGGCTTGCCAGAAGCTTCTGGAGATTTAAGAAACATCAGCCAGTCAGTCCTAAGGAAGCTGCTCGTTGATAAATGTCACTCCACAGCCCGCTTCCAAGGCATCTAGGTGCACCTTGCACACAGTGATATAATTAAAAGGGCACATTGGAAGTTCCTATATGCTAAATCACAGGACAGGATTGTGCAATGCTACAACTCTGTCAGTATAATATATGTTAAAGCAGCAGTAGTGAAAGGTCTGCTTTTCCATCAAGCAAAACAATAAGACGCAGAGCCGTGGCCTGAAACGGCTGCAGTTGCAGATCTACTCACAATACAGAAATGACAGATTAAAGTCACACTGGCTGTTCAAATTTCTTTGCTTTCACCTGTTGAACACTTGCCTGTTCAGCTGCCTCTGTCGTAGTGAACATGGAGAATGAAACAGCTCCAGTAATTCTGATACCTGAGATTACTTCAAAGCCAAATCTTGTCCAAGCATCTACTACCAGGGAAAAAATGCTGCCATAGAAACCATTCATGCAGCCCTAACAATATCCCACCCAGCATTTTTTTGTAAGATATACATAATTGCCTATTTTTGCCAGTGTGTTTACCTATAACTGGACGAACACTAACAACTATGTGGAAAGACAACGGTGCCGAGGCCTTAACTGATAATAAATGGCAGCTGAAGTCACTGATCTATACAAATATATTGTCAAATTGATTATGCCAGCTATCTCTGCCTGTATGTCACTATCTTTTGTGAAGCAAAACAGATGAGATTTTAGTTTCGTACATTCTTCCCTTATTTAACTAATATTACATATTTTTCCTTTATTTCTGGAAATTTAATATCATACTTTTAACTATGGGGTAAAAGAATAAGTAATCAGCTGATGTTGGAAGCCATCCTGAGTATCCTTTTCTTATCTCCACGCTAGCCACAGAAGAAAGTCTCATCACTGCGTACCTCCAAAACCCATATCAATGTGGGAGCCCAATGACAGGAGCCCTGAAGAGGGTCTCAGGAATGAAGGGTGCTGAGGTGGGTCCCTCTATGGCTTTCCAGACCTCCACGGTCTCTGTGAAGAGAGCAGCTAAGGAGGCAGAGTCTGAACATGCAGAGTGCCCTTCATTGAGATGCTGCCTTTTAATTCAGGCTAAAAAATAGCATTTGCACATAATAGTTTTCCTAGCATCTATTTTTAAATAGCACTGTCTCACTTGATCCTTGTAAACCACAAGGGCAAGAATCCTCAAGACTGAGGTCACAGGCATTAATGGCAAGTCCATCCTGCTGCTTTCAGAGATATAGTTCTCCCCCTCTTTCTCATGACTGTGAGGAAATTTAAGTACTTGTCCTGTGATGAAACTTAACTCATTTTTATATGACTATGTGGATGTGTTAGAAGATGCCTGTTGCTGCATCCCAGCTCACAGGCAGTAACTCCCTAAGAAGCCTCATTCAGCTCACTGCTGTTTTGCTGTTACATGAACATGATCCAAGCCGGTCTTGAAATGCAGCATTTCCTTCTGCTCCCTGCCCAACAGCAAGCACATAGAGCCCTCACGGAGGGCAAACTAGTTACACATTATACTCACACCAGAGCTAAGCATGTTTTCATTATCTGTGTTAAGTTCCTTATTCTACCTTCCCTCCTTGCTCAGCTGAGAGAAATAACTGCAACTACTCTACTGCAATAACTGCAACTGCTACTACTGTGCAATATTAATTTAATTAACTTTTCAATTTAAAATAAGGACAAATAGCAGTTAAAGCAAATTCCAGCACTTTCCCTGTTTGAATTGCTCTTGATAATGCCAGTGAAAGGTAAGTCATGCACACATGTCTTTAAGAACTTGACATTTCGGGTCTATTAATCAAACTCCTTTTAATTAAATAACATTTCATCATATTTTACAGATTTTAAGTAGCATATAGTACCTTTAAAATTGCTGAGAAAGGTCAGATTGATAGAATGACAATCTATAAAATGGACATGGCTATTATAGACATTGCTTATCTACTTACATTTGTTCTCAGCTTTAACAACCAATACAAACACATAAAGCAATTTCACTCTGTCTTAAAATGTTAAAGAAGTCTAATCTTATTCTCTGGCTATTTCTCTTTTGGGTCCATTAAGGAAGGTTAAAGAAAGAGAGGAAAATACAAGGGAGAAACTCAATGGAAATCATTTTTGTTTAGGATTTGATTAAAGAAAAATAAGACTTTTTTAGTTGTACAAAAGCTCTCAATGATGTAGCAGGTAATTCCTTCTATATCATTTGTTATTAGTATTTTATTTTAATTTAGTGCTTTATTTACTGAGCTACAATGCAAAACTCACCTTCAGGAGCAGCACATCATCTTGTAGTTTTCTGGAGGGTCTGTAGTGCATTCCCTTTCTCATAAATGCAAACCTGTGTGTGCCAAATTGCCCAAGCACGCAGGAGAGGCATGTTGTGAAAATTAAGCCCAAACTTTTAATGCCTCATGCCCCCTTCTCTGACAGCTTTAAATTACCAGTGTCACTTATGTTGCAGGACATTCTGCAAGATATAACTGATTAAATGGTACACAATCTAACAGTGACAGAGCAAGTGAATCCTTCGATTTCAGGGTCATTAAATGGATTCCCAACCTGTCAGGCTTTCTAAACAAATTGAGGGCCAGAATTGATATTCAGGAAACATGGAATAATTTTAATGTTTTCACTCCTGTTTTTCAACTGAAATGGAACCAGTAAATTATCTTGCAGTTATATATGGGTTTCAGAGAGGGGCATCAGGTGATTGTATTAGTAATGAACAAACAGAATTGTTTTAAAGGTTTTGATTTTTTCATTGTTTAAATGTGCTAATGCTGCATAAAAATATACTACCTCTTCTGTAATTGCCTCAGGATTACCTCATTTTCTAACTGAAAGACAAGAACTAATTATAATTAAGTGGCAAGAAATATTAGGCAAAAGTCTGATTCATATTTGATTGAATTAGTTGACAAAAGTAGTTAACTGAGTTTCTCTTCTGTTGAATGGTCTTCCATTCAACAGAATATTGATATTATATTATATTCAGGATATTATTATTATGTTCAAAGACCATCACAGCCTATATTCATGTTATATATCATCTCTCAACAAGTCTCATTCTTACTAGAAATCCATGATCTCAACCCACCAATGTGTACCTCATTGCTTGGATAATAAACTCCTTTCGCACTTTATTTGAGAATCCCACTCATGTTGTGGAGAGTTACCTATACAAATCAAATCACAGGTTTCTCTCCTTCACATTACTTGACAAGCCTCTTTTTTGTTGTGACGGAGAACCTGACCGTGGTTCAGCTACTGATGCTGCATTATTTTTTTCCACTTTCTGTTTATATCCATCTGCTGTCCTTTGTATTTTAATTTAAATTATAACAAAACCAGGACAGATACCTTCTGGCTGTTTGCACTGCGCTTGCCACAGACAGTTCAATCTCCCAGCCAAGCGCTCCCAGATGGTACTGTAATACAAACAGTGAAGATAATCTCATAATTCCCCAGGCCTCCAATGCTGACCCCCACATGCAGGATGCCCTCCTCTTCCCCTGCATTTTCCCAGCTTCTCCGTGAAAAGAAGTGTCCTGCGGTGACAAGGACTCAGCAACACGCTTACTTGCCGTCCTGAATCTGCATGATACGTGACAGAGAAGGGTGCCCATCTGAGTAAATACACCTACATACGCACAGACACTAACAGACAAAAATATTTTCCTAAGCTCAAGTCTTGGCCATTTACTACTCTAGCCCAGGACATTCTCTATCATTGAGACATTTTTCTATAGTAGACTAGCATATATTGATCCAAAGGTATAACTTTCTGAATGGAAACTGCTAAATACTGTAATTTCAGCCTACTGTAATAGCCTTCAGTGGTACATCTCTGGATCCATGACGAAAATTCATTCTAGATGAAGATTCATTCTAAATGCTTTACTTCCAGTGAATTCTGATTAATTTTACATGGATAGATTCATTTACCTTAATTCAATCATTTAAAAATTAGATGCGGTCTTAGACAGCACTGGTCACTTTAGACTTCCTTTATAGTCAATGGAGAAATAAGACTCTTCTGAAGAGTCTTATTCTTGTAAGATACAGGTCCTAAAATGAGTGAGATAAAATGGTCTTTATGCAGAGAATATGCAAAGAAAAAAATCAAGCACCTGACTTTTAGATGATTAAAGTTAAATGATATTTGTCATTTCTGGAATTATTGTTTGCCTGATTTTGTCTTTCCAGTAAAGACATACGAGATTCTGTGCAAGTATTTCATACTGATCCTGAATGTCATATTGTGAGGGCAGCCTGTGAGGAGATCTTGACTTTTTGTTTACTACGGGCTATAAGATGATGACGACTTTTTGTTTACCTCTCCATGGTTAGACTATATAGATAGTTATCAAACCTGCATTTTCAGTCAGCTTATTTTATTTTTGATCCTAGCAGAGTCTTTTAATTATATCTTATCCCTAGAGCTCAATAAACCTTCATATCCTTAATACTCTTGCAACCAGTTCCATAGTCTAACAGATATTTAATATTAATTCTCTGCAAGGGCTTATACCTGTGTAAAAACAACTGCATAGAAACTTTTCCCTCCAGTTTTCTGGAGGAACATAGGTCACCTCAGCATTTCTGCTCACATTCTAGTGTCCATAAATGCTGAATATCAGAACTGTAAAAATGTTCATAATAGATGATAATTTAATACCACTTTGCTCAGTGATAACAAGTTTAAACACACCATTTGGTAACTTAATGATGGTTGTACATAGCAACTGATACAAAGTACACTGAATGCCCCCATTTACTCTGGCATATTGCCAGTGTCCTCACTGGGAATGAACTAATGGTTTGCAGTGCTAACCAAGGAAGATCAAACCATTCAGGACAGTAGGACTTTGGAGATGGATATGAAGTAGGGTGTCTGTGCCACTCTGCATTAGAGAATTAAACTTTCCTATGAATTAATTTATGGCAAAACTAGTCAGAGAGAACAAGTCATAATTCAGAAGTTCTTCAATTAAAGCAAATTAACTGAGTAAAAAAAAATACTACTATTTTACAGTTGCATAACAAAGATATTCCTTAAAACAATCTGCAAATTAGGAAGCAGATTATTAATAATTAGAGAGCTTAATAGTTTATTGTTTGTCTTTCTTAAAATTCTTCGTAATTGTTTGGTAATCCCTTAGCATTCTGGAGTAAGCGGAAGGCAACTGCAGGGGCGAGCTCATCTGCAGTCTCTTCCATTCCAGTAACATTTCCTTCCACGTGTAATGAGCTGCAAGGGTCTTGTCATCAGGGTATTCTGCACCAATTACTTGTAAACACCCATTTTCCATTCAAAAATCAAATCAATATTTGCAAGTTTAAGAACAAGGTGCATTAAAGCTTAGAAATTAAAGAGCAGCTTGGCCAAAAACATAGTTCCAATAAGTTAGCAAAGCAATAAATTCTCTAGCAGGATGAATAGCCTCTCTAACACCTACTAAAACCCACCATAACAATTTGCAACTCATTGTAGCCAGTGTTTCACTTTTGTGGTTAGTTTTAGAAGCATTATATATTACTGGCATTCTGACTTCATTAAGGATTAAAAAATTCTTATAAAAAGTGTTTACCAAACAGGCAACATTCTCTAGCTTTGTATTTCCTTATAAACTATGCTATATGCAACTACCAAGTCAAATTAGAAGAGCAAACATTTTGTTTCTAAATATTAAATGACACATTGAAGAGCAAGTCAAATATTAAATAAAATATTAAATAAAAATGATAGTTTTTTATGACATCATACATCCATTTAGCCATTCTGCATGAAGCTGCCATACCAAAAAAAAAGTGCAGCTACAGAAAAAATGGATATTTTTAGGTGTTTCCAAATTTGGTCAGGAATCATGAAACAGCAAAAATGTTTAGCCAAAAGAATTACATTGATTTTAATTATCATTGCATCATTGTTTCCAGCCAGTGTGATTGGTAATCAGATCAACAGTTAATTGGATACCAGTGCTCCCTTCCTTATGCATTCAAGCTTTCTGCTATTAACATAATTATAATTATTAATTATTTATATTACAGCAGTACCCAAGAGTCCTAATCAAACTCTGGCATAAACACAGATGAAGAGTGTGTCCTTGCCCAGGAAAGCTTAGATTAGTTTTGTGAAGAAGACAAACAGACTGCTAGAAACTTGTTGCTAACCAGTAGAATTTGAAAAAATGGAATTAATTTTTAGAGCTTCCTCTAGTCACAAATGTGCTCCCTAATGCAGTTAGCTAAAGTTCACTCCTGATTGTTATTCTTGTATATTTATTTTTCAAGGACTATTTTGGCATGTCTAGGATTAAAACTACAGAAGCAAATGTCAAGGTTAAATTTGAAAACCTATAAAAATTTGGATTCTGTGGCAGAAAAAAGAACTTTATCTGACTTTCATAAAGGGAAAGAGAACTTTTTCAAAGATAACTGAATGAAGATAAATTTGGTCCATGCACAGCATATATTTCAAAGAAAACGTAGCAAATATGTAATTACAACTATCTTCCCTTAATCATTCTGTAGAAGTCTACTACTATATAGGCTTGTAAACTGAGAAAAAATGACAAAATGTTAATCAGTTAAGGAAGAGGTTAAGCAGGTTCTTTAGGAAAGTGAGATTTCCATTAATTAATACCATACTTCCTGTAATCAAGGGAGAATTAAAGAAACATATTGCTTGTAACTATGTAGTCACAGACTAAGATCACATCAGGCAGCCACTCTGAATTATCGTTGGTTATATAGATTGTCTAAACATTTCACAAAACCATCTTTCCCTGTAGCTCGCAAAACAAAACACATGCAAAAATGCAATTGTAGATAGATACCTGCACAAAGCAGAAACAGTCAAAATACTAGCTAAGAATACAACAAAAAGCATTCCTGAAAATGAAAAATAAAATGACATTCTCCATCTGGAATCTTCTTTGGCTTCACTTCACACTTTTAGTGTAGACATTTGTAGCATTTTCCTTAACCCTCTTGTTTAATATCAGAAAGGAAGATTAATTGCATTATCATACCAAGTGACTCTATGTTTATATCCCTCACTCTTACATTGCCCACCATTCTGCAGCTGAATTCAAGTGTCCATTGCTCTGAGCTGAAGTAACAAGAATTCTCAGGTCTCACCTACACAGGCAAAATAGCTGATGGCATTGTTAGCCTACAAACCAGGATCTTAGATGATTATCATTTGGGAATAGGGCTCAAGCTCAAGTTTAACACATATAGCAAGGATTTATTTTTCTATCAAGAATAGAAGATTTGAGTGTGTTCTATACTAACTTTAAAACTGCTATTTCAAGTTAATGTGAGAAATATACCTACAAGATATAGCGCATGAGGAAAAAAAAGAAATTTCAAAGGATTTAATGGAGTCTGTGATTTTCTGTCACAGTTCTCACTAATAGTATATCCTTAGTCAATGATAATAGTAGAATCAATAGCTATAGAAGAATACAGTGCCTATTAAAATTAAACTCACTAATTTGCATGTTGGACAATGGAAATCAATTAATAGTACCAAATAATGATGTATTACTCTAATTATTAAAAAGATATGTTAAAGATTATTTGAGTGTAGACAAAAATGATAAATATCTATTTATATATCCGAATACAGAGAGAGATGCAAACAATAGGAAAGGCTAAACACTGCTTATCCAGCTTTTTTTAACATAAAAACATCTGTATTAAATGTATGTTAATAACAATCTGCAAAGTCATATGTAAAAAAAGATTCTTAGAGTGCATTGAGCAACCAAGCATTATTTAAAGTTATACTTATAAAAGTCTGCCATGCAATACAGAGCTGCTACCATCACATTTTGGTGTCTTTGTGCAATTCATAAGACCCTCAAAATGATTTTTTTTTTTTTTAACTCAAAACAGGAATTAAAATTTTCTTCAGTTCTTTTCCAGTCATTGCTGAAACTAGTCCTACTTTTCTTTATGATTTGATTCTCTAAGGCTGGAATCTTTGCTTTTCACCATGAAAGATGAAGTCACTGTTGGAAAGAACCCCATGGGTTAGGGAGTGCCTAACTGGAGGAAAAGAAGAGCTGTTAAAGTCTTGGAGATGTCCTTCTATGATAAAGCTAAAGCACTTTTAACACAGTGGCATGAGGAAACTTAAGCTGCACTACCTGGGCCATACAAGAGCTCTGCACAAAATTCTTACAAGATATTTCTTTGTCAGATGAGCGGCACCAGGATGGCTGGGGGCTGCAGCACTTGCCCTGTGGGGAGAAACAGATGGACTGAGACTTGCTCTGCTTGGAGATGAGATGGCTTTGGGAGGATCTAACAGCAGCTTCCTGGTACCTGCAAGGGAGTTATCGAGAAGGTGGAGTCAGGCTCTTCGCAGTGATACATGGTGGGATAATGAGATCACAGGCATAAATTGATTTCAGCTGGGTATCAGGAAAAAAATTCTTCCCCATGAAGACAGTCAGGTATGGGTTGTTCACAGTGGTTCTGCAGTCTCTTCTCTTGGAGATTTTCAAGATCCAATTGGATAAAGCCCTGAGCAACTTGATCTGCTCTCAAGCCTGACCTTCCTTGAGCAGACGGTTAGATCAGAGACCTCCTGAGATTCCTTCCCACCTCAATGACCCTGTGGTTATGTGATTCTGTGATGTAAGCTTTAAACTGCATGACAATATCATTTTCTTCTAGATTTCAAATATGTATTTTAGCAAGTATTTTCTTGCTAACAGAAGGATGTAAAACTCTTCTGCAATGCATCTGTCTTTACTACTAACCGTACAAGATTGGTACAGCAAAGGCCACCAGGAAGCTGTGCACTTAATGCTTAGCTCTTTAATGATCCTGTTTATTCCAGATGCTCTAACAGAAGCAGTTTAAAGGAGACCAAATACATTTTTCTCCCAAATTGCTCTCCCTCTTATTTGTAACTCATTTTATTTTAGAAAATCCTGAGTGGTGGTGTGATGTGCAGAATAGTTACTGCTTGTGTGTGACATAGCCAATAGCAAGTCATTCAGCTTATCACTAGTGACATTAAAGTTCAGTACTCTATCAATAATCCTTCTGCATATGTCTACTTTTTAACAAGATAATTTTAACAGATTATTTTGGCTCTAAAATATTTTACTATTTTTTATTTCTTGTAGAACTAATCAATCTCATTAGAAAAGCCCAGCTTCTTTGGAAAAAAGGCCCATTCTAAATCCATCTAATGTTCATTTTGGGGGGTTTTGCACAATGATAATTTATTAGAATCTCACATGAAACATAGCTACATGTGTTAATGTATTTCAGCTACATTACATTGCAGGGCTCTTCTTCACCAAAGGGTATGATATGCTTCATATTAAATAATGTTGACCAAAAATAATTCAGCCAAGCCTGTATATAAAACATTACATTCTGTAACCAGAGCTATAGCAAGGGAGCAACCTCTGTTCTCACCACCTGCCTCCTGTTGATGAGGGCCTCAAGATAAAAGCATGACCCACCACTCCTCCCCATTTGCACTGGCAACTGCAGGGGAGGGATGGTGATCTGTACTGGCAGGATGAGCAGGAGGAGGAAGCATTCACCTTGGAAGGAACCCAAGGAGCAAGACAAGAACATCTGTGGAGACAGATATTATAGGCATTGGTACTTCTCTTCCCATAGAGGTTTTTCACGTGATTTGCTTAGAACAGAAGTAGGATTACAGGTCTGTGTAACATCCCACTAGCCTTGATGAATGCAGGCACAGTACAGGCCCTTATCATTTGTCTGGAATAATCCTCATCATCCATGATTTATTTAAATATTTCATATGTTCAGCTAAGAACAAAGACTATTAGGAGTAAGGTAACCAGGCCTGCTGGTTTAACAAAAAAAAATTAAAAAAAATCATGCAGTTCGGGTAGATTACAGATTAATGTTTAGCATAGTGGTTTGGTAGTAGAACAGATAACTCTCATTTTGCCTGTGATATCTTTTGTGCTCACCATTTCTGTGTTTTATAACTACTTGTTTATTGTACCTGACTTTCTGCATCATTGCATATCACCTAATTTCAAATATATTTAAAATATGACTTATGGTATTTATGGACTGATTAAATTTCTTACATTCATAAGGCCTTTTTGAAATTCATGACCGTTAAATTTACTATCAACCACCTTTTTCCCCTGGATATTTTAGCTTCCTTTTCAATATTCTATATTTCGTACTCCTATGTTGATTGGCTAATCACCATTTATTCCTGCCTCCACTAGTTATGCATTGCTTTTCATTGCTAATTGGTCTTTTTTGTATTGCCACTGAACTGCAATGGACCTTTTGGAAAAATGTTCCTTTCAGTAAAGCAATGTGGTTGTCTGGCTATTCAATAAGCCCTTTTTCACAGAATCCTCGCTTTTCATGTACAATTTTCTATCTATATTTCTCCTGTTAGTCAGAAGCCCTAAATGTATATTTATCTGGTGAACACTCTTTTATTTTCCTGAGCATAATTATATCATTATCACTGGTGACTATGTGAACCACTTCCACTGAAGTGATTAATTCATTTTTACTTGTCAGAATACTATATGAAAATAAACTTTCAAATTGTAACGGAGATATGCACTCATATATCCTGTCTTTTGACAGTAGAAAGAAAAGCAATATTGCCTGCTTGTCCTTGCTAAGCTAGAAATAAATAGATCTACTATTTATAATAAAATATGGGCCAAGGACCAATTATGAATATGCACAGAATATTGTGTATATTATAGCTATTTCTAGTTGAATAATATTCCTTGAATACATTATTTTGAAAATGTTGCCAGTTTTCAATGAATAATTTATTCAATTTTGTTGCTATCTTAGACTAGCTTTAATTATAACCCGGAGTGCAGTGGTGAAGCAG
This sequence comes from Nothocercus julius, assembly GCA_013398735.1. Lineage (NCBI taxonomy): Eukaryota > Metazoa > Chordata > Aves > Tinamiformes > Tinamidae > Nothocercus > Nothocercus julius. Next base: position 1,801,049 of record VZSV01000135.1, read on the forward strand.
ACGGGAGATAAAAAAGATAAGCCCAGCTATTGCTAGGATATCTAGAGATTTAGGGCATTAAATATGATTGGTCTAAGTTGAAGTAAAAAAAAATCCTAATGGTTTCAAATTGCACATCTTCTTTCATTACTTCTTTTAAGTATTTTCTTTTCCTTCTTCTTCCTTCCCCCTCCTCTCTCCTTTTTTGGCCATTTTTTGCCCTTCCTTTCTCCATCCAGTAACTTCTCAATGATCATTCTGTCTTTCCTGTGCCTTGTGTATTTTGCCACTCATCTACTTCAGTCAGCTAGCCTTCATTTATTGATATTGAATAAGGGTTTGCCAGCAAACCTCTTGAGAGTGAAGGGATCCTTCATAAAACACTTCTGAACATATGATTTTTTCTCTGCTGATTTAGCTCAGTGGAGTAAATCTATACTAAAAAATTTCTAGGAGCCATTTTATTTCCTTGTAGGCTACTGGAAAACATTTACAGTTCTATGACCTTATTGTTCTATGACTGTATTTTAATAGGTCCCACATGAAATGATCATCTGCTCTTGCCTCTCCTTTAATCAACAGAGAAAAATATCGTAATGAATTTGATAAGTTTCTTTGGTAAGGACCACAAACGCCAATCCTAAGTGCCATATATTGGAAGGAAAGAAATATAAATCAATATATATCTATGCACTAATCTTTAAGCAAGCTCTAAACACAATTACCCTGAACCAGCTAAGTATAGAAAATATGAGAATCTGCTCCCATTAAACTCAGTCAGTAATCCAAATAGCCAATGACTTGTAGTGGAAAGATTGGACTTGCATTGGAAGTTGGTGTAAAAATGGTGTAGACAGCCCTATACTAACAATCCTTTAAAAATGCAAGAGAATAGGTATATCTGTTAACGAGTAAAATCCCTCCATTGCTCGGAGTGCCATTATATATATTTCTATGCAATGCACTGATTCTGACAAGAGCCGTTTTGCTGTTAGTGATCCAAAAAGGGAAACGAAATGACAAGAGTCTGAGCATTCACAGGCAGACTATCTAAATATGGCAGTTACTATTTGAGAAAAACAAATGTTAGTGTTTTGAGAAGACCCATATTTGAAATGTTTTTTAAAAGAACACATATTACTACTCAGAAAAAATATCTCTGCATATCTTATCTTTGGGCTTAATGAATTGTGTGAGGCCCAAGTTTGGAAATGAGTTGTGTTTATTCCATAATGACTTGGATCATTCTTATGTGGTGACTGGTGTGGGAGGACTAGTATGGAGTTGCTTCCCTGCTGGAACTCCTGGGCTCTACAGGAATGTTAGTAGTAGTAGTAGTGGTAGTAGTAGTAGTAAAAGATGCCTCTTCCCTCGTTCTCAATACATAGTTAGGGATTATTGTTTTCTAGTCTCTGTCTCTAATCAGAACATATAAATACCATTGCAACTTAAACTTCAAGAAAATACCATTTTATTTTTGCAGCTGCAACAGATGATTCATCAAGCTTTAACACCTGCAACTTAATACAGTGAAACTCAAATGGATAAAGGTCACAGTCAGGTATCTATGACCTGCCTGAGGGCTATGAAAAATGTAAAAATGAATCTCACAGAAAAGTTTGATGGACAGAAACAAAACAAATATTTTTAAATTTCTGCATTCTGTGATTAAACAGTTACTTGCAAGAACGGTGAGAATAAGCAAAGGGACATGAGTGTTGGAATATATATGGACAGACAGACACAGCACTTCACTTCTGTACTACTTAACATTGTAACAGATAATTTAAGTAACACATAATAACAAGTGTTTCTCTTCCAAAAATATTTAACACTACCAACACAGACTTAAGCAAACCCTACCCTATACAAAACACTTTTTTCTTCTTTATAGCAGAAAGCTTTAAAAAATCCTTTTCAATTGTATTTGAAGCCTTAAAAACCTTATCTATGGATAATTTAACATATAAATAGGGTAATTCTGCTTCATCATTAGTTTTAAGATAATAAATATATTGACCGAAGTTCTTAGAAAACTGAGTATCATTTTAGCAGAGCTCTAAAGAACAGGGAAAAATAAAAAATGATACACTAAAATCATTTTTAAAATAAAAACATATTAGTTTAGATAATTAGTTTGCTCAAGTTTTCTTCATTTCCTGGCTCCTACACAAGATTATTTCATTGTTATAAACTCATAATAAGTCATGCTCTAGCACACTTTGAGACAACACATCATAAAATATCTGTTATAATTCTGACATCTGCTCTGCAGTGAAGTATTATATGGCTCACCAAGCAACACCATTCAGTGTCACAGTTGGACTTAAATCAGAGATATAATCACCAGAGTTGTATTAACTGATTTGCCATAATCATACATTGTCAAGCCTAAGTTTTCTCTTAACCTAAAAAGACAAAAATTCTTCCACACTACCTTGTGTGCAACTGGCACACTTTATACAGAATATAATTGATCTGTAATTATGAGCTGCCTGACAGATATTCCACAATTATTTAACATGACTTTTTATTGAATGATATTTTCTTTATAATTACTAAAGATTTTGAAACTCTTCAATAACATCTGGAAAAAATACAGTTTCTTACATACTAACTTTTCCAAATACAAGTAACAAGACATAAAGGCCTAAATCTCACACATTCTTCAGTTGTATAGCTTGAGTTGAAAACTCAGTAGTAACAAATTCCCTTTAAGAGCTGTGTTAGGAGACCTCAAGTAAGTTTTTGAATAATATTCAAGTACCTGTATCATCTGTTAGGAAAGCTGCAGTGCAGGCATGTAGCTTTTAAACAGAGAGTCAAAATCACAGCAGAAGAGCAGCACAGAGAATGACAACAGAGAGACCTTCGCTAGCTCCCTCACCAACTGGCTGCTGAATTTTCTAGGTTGATTTAAGTCACGGAAGATTAAGACAGCAGCTTTGCTCAGAGTACCTACCAGGCAAGAGAAAGCAAATACTGTACTCCATTTACAATAATGTACCATGTAAAACCAGAAAAGCTGATTGGCAAAGCAATCGTCTTAAAAATGTCCCTGAAGACTATAAATATAACACTATTATATTTTATACGGGTGCTCATAGTATGAAGACAAGCCATTAACTCAATCAGAATAATGACAAGAGGGCCATCAGAATGATAAAGCCGTACTAATGAAATGCAGACATAGATTAAAAAGAATTAAAAGTGACAAGTAAAATCCATTAAAGGACAGCCTTCAGCTACTGTAATCAAAGGATTATTTCTTACCTTGTCAATTAACAGCTGTGTGTCCATTTTTTCATGCAATACAAAAGACTATGCCAAGACAAAAAATCATTATTAAAATGAGACCTTTATTTTTAATTTATTTGGGTTGTACATGTACATTGCAAGACCTCCAAATGAGTCATGTACACATTTTTAGAAGCCATAACACACACAATTAACCACAGTGTTCCCTACTATTATTGCCCTTACAATAGAGTGTTCCCAGAGACAGAAAGTAATTATAAATGGAACAAATTGCAAGCATGTTAATCAATGACTTTAACTTGTGTTTAACATTAGAAACCCCAGACATGCAGAAACACTCTGTATTTTTCATTCATTGCCACTATACTTCACAGTATTTCATAAAACAGGAGAATCCACCAAGGTTTGATATGGGAAATAAAAAGGCTAACTTTTTTCCACTTCATGATCTTTGCAATTAATTCACAGTGGAAAATAAAAAATGGAACAAAAATTAAACTTCTTACAACAGGCAAACTCATGCCCATCTTTGGTGAAAGAAAGAAGTCTCTTGCATGGCTAACAAATCTTCAGAGGTTACTATGTAGGAAAGTAGAATATTTCATTACAAAGTGTTTTACAATTAATATTACATAATTAATACAATTGATAATACAAATAATACCGCTAAACAAAAGTGGAAGAGGTCATAGTGAAAATGTTTTCCAACCAAAATATTTGGTGTTTTTTTTACTCATTCATCCAGATTTGTTCAGCACCATGACTAGAACTAAATGAACGGCTGAGTTGCTTAATTTTCTATTAATCTCAGAAATAAGGAAAGTCATTCGTACAATTTTGTAGAGGTGACTAAGAGACAAACCTCAGACATAAATACTATATCACATGCATCTGCGTGAATCTGTTCAGATGAAATGAGAATAATCATAAGGTCAAAACATCACAAAAAACACATCTGCACCACCTAAACCAAAGTTGGGATACTTTGTTCTCTGGATACTTATCATCTTCATGGCGGATGTCTCAATGCTTGCGGCTGGAACACAAATGACATGCTTCTGATGTTTGGTTCCAGTCTCTGATTCTTGAAATATCAGATATTTGTACAGAATACAATCACTTTTGAAATATTCAGAAGTATGGGAAAGATGGATAGGCCATCAAAGGCATAAAAATAGAAGGCAATTCAGGAAAGAGTAAAATATGCTATTAATGAGTGTGTGTTTTCAGTTTGGTTGGCAAAGCAGATATTCAGTTTTCAGTTGTTTAATATTGCATTGATGACAATAAAAACAGCTCACTAATAAGTGTTGCAGTTTTCCTATTTTACATCTTCAGGAATGGAACCTTCTACCTAAAAGTGACACAACCAAACAAGAAGTCTCCTAGAACTCTTCACAAATCTTTCCTATAGAGAGTGATAACAAAACAGATACAATCAATTCCACATCTGAATGCCCTTAGCCAAGCTCTATGTTAGAAAATTAATTCTTTCATAAAATGCTATTGATGATCTTTCTCAGGATCTTTTCAGCCAGTCAACAGGTTTTTCATAACAAATTCTGAAATGTGAAAGATTATTGTGACCCAATGTGAAATGCCTGGATAACTTCTAAAGGCACAATTAATCTTTTCTTTTCAGGGAACCCATCTATGGAAACAAGATTATCCCTCCAAAACCAATAAATATATACTTTTATCAAAATCTATATCCAAAGCATAGGCTAATCACATAAATCATGATGTCATGTGATATAGCTTATGGATCTATATGCCATTGCAAAGAATGATATTATCATGTTATGAATATTATCCACCTAAAGGGTTCATCTTGCTTGTCTTTAGCAAAATAAACATTAGGGTAAAAGCCTGAGAAAGTATTTTATTCGTCGAGAATGAGAGATAAAACCAAAAAAGGCAACTTGTCCTACTCCTTCTAAATCTTTGCTCTAAGTAGATGACAATAATTGCAAGATATCACCAGCCTGAAAGATACTAAGCTTTGTAAAATCAAAGTCGGCAGTTATCATGGCTATTAAGCAAAGAGGTCTAGAAACCTTTACAGAAACAATTCAAATGTTACAGCCTTGTAACATGGGCTATCAAATACATACCTTATGGAAGCCAAGTCTATAAACAAGTCTATCAAAACATGTCAAGCTGTCAAATAACTTCTACAGTCAGTGTGAGCAGATGAAATCTGACAGATTTCTGAATTTGAAGATATCTTTCCAATATTCCCAAGAATCCAGAACTCAAAGATTCTGACTTCAAATAGCATTACAAATCAACAGGATTCTTAACACCTACCAAGAATAAAGTATAGATTATTTAAACTTTAGACAAAGGTAGGAAAGTTAAACCAATATTTTCATTTTGGAAGGATCTATTGAGCTGGAATTTACCTTGGCAAAGACAAACAGCACAATTTTCTCAAGGGTTCATAGACTACATTCAACATTATGAATACTTGCACCAGTCACAAGATTGATAGTTTCTTCTGCAAGTGACTTATGAAAGAAAAGTATTTTCATCTGGTGTAAATTGACTTAATAAGAGTAAGAGAGTGATGTCATTTACACCAGTCAGGGATGTTTTGTTATAAAACACTTTCTAAGCACCATTATAATTTCTTTGTGAAAAAAATAGGCCAATGAAAGACAGAAAATGAAAAAAATTCATTTTCTTACTTAATCTCCTGAATATGTTGCAGTCTGTCAGTGGTCACAACATTAGATTTCACGTAAATCGATAGTTCAGATGGTCCACCTGGCATTTATATTTGTCATTTAACTTCATTATGGAAAAGAATGGTTTATTGTTTTGAAACTGGTGCTGGAAAAAAAGCCTTGATGCTGCCGCATAAGATTACCGTTCCAAATCAGAATATCACTCAAGCACAAGGAAAAAAAAATCTGAAATCATATTCTTAATCAGACGATGGTCACGAATTTTCTGACAGAGTGATAAACAGTTAGATGTGCAACATTATTTTGAACTTCTTCACTAATTAGACCAAAGCTCTTACTGTTTCTGCTAGAGTCTAGTAACATTACTATTAGCAAATGCATTTTGAAAGCTTATGTTGTTGTTTTCTGTCTCTACTTCTCTGGCAAGATAAAATGTCCTTCTCTAAATTATGTTAACATTATGTATAGATTTATAAAAATACATGTATCGCATGCATTATTTCTGCACAGGAAGGAGAGAGTTATTGAAGATGCACATCTGCTTTGTTGTATTACATGTTTACCAGAGCCTTTTTTGGCAAATGTAACAAATCTGTACTGAATATGTTAGGAAACACAGTGGAAGAAAAATTCTATGCAGAAACAGGCAACTGACAATCTTTCCATGAATCTTGCTTCTTTACACAGCATTTAAATTCTGTTTGTGGATTTGTCAGCTGAGAATTTTAAAATAGAATCGCCAGGCTACAAGAAGTAATATATTTATTTTTACTAAGTTATTTTATAAAATGCCTTCCATAACATCATCTGAACTAAAAAGTTATTTTTTCTTACCACTTTTCAGCAAGCCAAAAGAGAGAAAGCCTATAATTTATACAAATTATTATTTATTTTCTTCCACTTCACCTAATGAGCAAATGCAGACCTGGTAGAATTTCAAGAAAGACCTCCTGAGGGAGTTTTCTCCTTTATTCTCCCTTTGATCACATCATCTGTGTCTATTATAATCAGTAGGCAATGGTATATTCTTTGCTGTTTTCCTATACAATGTCTGCCTCATTTTTCACTCCCAGAGTTGTTCAAAGTGTTCTGCTCACTCTGTTCTTGGAGAGGAGTTATTTTCTGTGGCCCACTGATTCTGCCATATAGTGCCATGACCTTTGGAAAGAGTTTTCTTTTCCGCTTTGAGTCTATTCTCGCAGCTGCTTTACAGAGGTCTGTTCACAGTGATTTGAGTCTGCCTGGAGGATCTTGTTCATCAGGATTCAAATCTCTGGAGACAAACCCAGCACAGTTCTAGTAAGAAACACATCCCCTAGCTGTTTGTTGAGGAGCATGAAGTATGTTTCACTGACAAATATTACGGAGAGTTTTCCACACACTACACAGAGTAGTGGGCATGACAACATCAAAGATGTATATTCCAGCAGCTTCTGGAGATGCTTTTATAGAATGAAAAATATCTGTATGGTCTCCCTGTCATACCTGTGTATGTCAGATTTCCTTCAAATCTCCCTATTTCTTCCAGAACAAGGGCAAGGATAAGCAGGTCTTTATCCAAAGTAAAATAATGGGTATTTGTAATAAACTTCAGGATATAACATGGGAAGGGAATAATGTGGACATGAATAACATTATTTTGTGCATACTTGTTGAAATATATTTTTACATAATATTTGTGGGGTATTTTTAACAGTTTTAGTAATGTCCCTACAACAAGTTACACATAACATTCATGAATCCAGATCAGCAAGTAGCTTCATCAGTTTCCTAAATTTAAGGATGAGAATAGAAGCTAGATTGTCATGTGCTTAAAATTAGTATTGAACAATTATTATAACTGCGTAAATAATCTAGTGTCTTTCTCAAAAGCTGAAGTTCAGGCACATGATGATGTTCCTTGATAAAGGATATACAAAGAAAATTCTAACAAAAGAATGGACTTTTTTTTGTCTTCTTGACAATGGCAGAAATACTTTAAATTGAAAGGATAGATGATATAATAAAAGATAAATGCAGAGAATTGGAAAGCTAAAGAAATATTCAAATAGAAAATAAAAGTTGATTACAATCATTAAAGATGATTATAACAGTTTTCAAAAATGTTTCAGTATATCCTTCTGTTAATAGCACCAATAGAAAAATTATGCCACACCATGAAAGAGCTGCTGCTGTTTCTTCCATTTCTCTAATAGACAATGCTTTGTTTTATGGTCTTTAAAACAATTAAAAAGCTATAAGGGAATAAAACTGATGAAAATAATTACGAACAGAAAGTAAAGTTATTAACCAAGACTACACCTACAAATTTAAATGCATCTCAAGTCTTCACTACGTTTGATCGTATGTATGAATTTACAATAATATTTCCAATAAAAAAGATAAGAATCTGTCTAAATAATATCCAAGCAAGAGGAATATCTAATAACTTAGAAAAATGAAGTTTTTCTAAAATGAAATTAGATTGAATTACATTTTCAGTCTACTGAATTTTGAAATTATTTTGACTTTTGCCTTATTTTCAGTGACTGTAAGGTCAGGCCATAGTTGTGATTTTTTTTTATTATTATTATTATTGACAGCAAGGTGAGGCTGTACGTTTGTATCACCAATTGTGATCATTGTGATTTTGACTGACTTACTAAAATATGAGCCTGATTGTGTTGTCATTTTTTAATGTGTTTTAATGGCATTATCAGTATCACTGAACTTTTCATGATGCCCACAAACTGAAGTAGTCCTAAAGACTTGCATTTCTAGCTGGAGTAGTAAGCTATAAGCCAAGCAGTAACCACAGGTTTGCTTTAAAGAAAAGTAAATCATCACCTTGCTGAGGTGGTTGCTGTGCACAAATTATTGCTCTTCCAAACATTGAAGGAGCATCTGAATGACTTCAGATTAAATGCCATGGGAGAAGGTCCACTGCCACAAGAAAAAAGAATTAAATGCATCATATCCGGAAAGGTGCTGTGTTTTTTGTTTTGGGTGCCTTCCTTCTCTCTCTCTCTCTCTCTCTCTCTCTCTTTCTCTCTCTCTTTTCTCTCTTTTTTTTTTTTTTTTTTTTTCTTTCTGGAATGCTGTTAATAACTATCACCCAATGGATGGATTTGTTAAGCTTCTGTCACATCAGTTTTCATGCACCAAAATGTAATTTGATATTTTGACACAGAGTTACATAGCATTTTTCCCCCTACAGAGACCTTACTAGTGCCAGTGAGAGATCTTTTCAGATTTATTGTGCCAGCTGTTTCTTGACAGATAATTTGCTCCCTGTCTTTGTTTTACCTCAAAAGGATTAAAGGTTCTATTTACACAGGGACTTTTTTATATTGTGTTTTTTCTTACTGATTTTCTGTGCCATCCAATAGGTCAGATGCCTACTTGACCTTAACTGAACTCTTTGAGTAAACTGGGGCCTTAAAAATTCATTTGGGCCAAGGTAACACAAAGGAATGCATGTGCCATCGCATTGCATCTAAGGGATGGCCTTTCTCACTATATTTCAGTATGCTTTCCCTTTTTATAATGAGAAACAGTGAGGGTATGCAATAACAGAGAGAAGGGATGAACATTCAACAGTTCAAATTTGGACTGAAAATCTGGATCAATATGTATTTATCCATTTGTGATTGTTCATTCCCTAAAGGTTTTCAAACTAAAACTAAAAAGACCAAAATTGTTCTGCTTGAAGAATCCCAACATATATGGAATACAAAGACACAGCATTTTATTCTACTCAGCCTACAACTATCCAGCCTACAGCAGAACAATGTGCTTCTTTTAAAGTGCTAAAGTAGGCTCATCATTAAACAACAAAGAATCAGATTGTACCTGGTCTCTATACGTATGAGCAGAGGACTTTTTACATATGCAAGAAAAGACTTTCATTATAAAGGTCTGCAGAGGGCTTCTGTGAACAAGGACTTCTCACTTAATTTTAGCTATATTTAATTTAGAAAGGAAGAGGATACATCATCCAAGCTCACAGGTATTTTGTCATTTCAGCAAACCAGAAAATTTTACTGGCTATTAAAACTGTCCCCTTACAAGCAATGAAAGCCTTATGAAAGCCTTATAGCCAGCAATCCCTCACACCATGATGCTATCGGCAGATGTCTGGAATGCATGGTCATCAGAGTTATATACTTGCAGCATTTCCCCTGCCTTCTGACAAATAATCTGACATAATGCTAATTATCACCCACAGCTCAGATTGCAATCCTCTATAATGAAGAATCAGATTTCCGTGCAAATGAAGAAAAAACAAACTTGTGCCTGTCTTAATTCTAGAACTGTTTATTTTGCTTGAGAAGAGAATTTCTTTTGATGTTTTGCCACCCATTCCAAGAGAAACAGATTATACTAGACATATTTTTAAACACACCTCAGTGAAAAAACAGTCTCTTTTCTTTTTTTTTTTCTTTTTTTTTTTGTAAAACTATACAACTAGTCTTTTTGAAGAGGGTAAGATGTCTTTGGTGTCTTTGAAATAGCTTCTGTATCTGTCTTAGTTATTTAAGATGGGAAGTGTCTGTAAAATGGAATTCAATTGGCTGCATTGTCAAAATAATGAGCAAAGCAATTTTCTTAGCAGTAAGCAGCTATGTAAGTCTGAGAAGAATATCTGTATAGTTTTTATTGTTTATATTACAGAGGAACTTAAAATAAGGCAAGGTTGTCAATATGTGAGTCAATACATGGTAAGTTCTTAGAAACAGTAAACTCTCAGCTGTCTGTTGTAGATTGCAGGCTGACTTCATGACACACAGAGGCACTGGAGCTTACTCCACAAAAGTTTGGTCTGACAGATCACACACAGCGCAGGCACAGAATTGCAAACTTTGGCTATTTTGCTTCAAGGGCCAGCTTTAACCCAGGAGTACATCTGATTTTCTGCAGCACGCAATCTCTGCATTGAGGTCATTCTACATAGAGTTAGTGAAAAATTCTGTACAATAAACATGAGGAAACCAATTCTAGAGGCACTTGAGCCAGCTTGATGTTCATCAGGGATTTTCAGCTCTGGCTCCTGGCTGAACTGCTATGTCAGATTTCATTCCTATGGAACCATTTTGATTTATCTGCACTGATTCAGTGTGGGCAGGTTGTCTGGACTGCTCATCTACAAAGCTCAACTGACAGTAGGAGTATTACCTGGTTTTCCTGTTGTCCAGTATCTCAGCAACTCATTGCCTTGGATAAGGGAACATCATCTATACTTTTAATGGCATGCAGCCAATCTTTAGGAAAAGTGCCATTTTTTCCTGAAATGACACTTTTCAATGAGCTTTCCATGAGAAAATTTTAAAAGTATTGAATCTAGAAAACAGACAGAGAAAGAAACTCCATACAGAACTAAGGCTGATCTGTTCTGCCTGACTTAGCACGTTTCTTTGCATTTAACTAGTCAGTTGTCCCAGAGAAAGTGTCTAAGTTCCACGTGTAAATAAAGAACAGAAGCAGGTGTCTTTGAAGACTTGATGAAGAGCTAGAGATCAGTTTTTGGGTGGCTGCGCATAAATGCAACTTCCCTACTAAACTGGAGGAAACAGGGCAGACCATCCCAATTCTTGGAGAAAATGAAGTAAGATCTGCACTTGCTTCCTTTACTATTACTCACAGGATTATGAGCCATTATGTACCAAGACACCACTGCAAAGTCATGTTGAAACAGAAACTCTAAAATAGTCCGTATCCCAAATACCAGACAAGAAATAGCAAACAGGTTCAGAAAATACTTAGCTTATTCCTGAATGTCAAAATCATTGCCTAAATACAAGACCTATTAGCCTCAAAGCAGTCTATAATAAAACAGATGTTTAATTCGATTAAATGACTTCAGAGAGGAAAATTTCATGCTTCAAATAAGTACCTTGTTGAACCATAGGCCTAGTGTTGCAATAACTTGTTGGTAACACAGAAATCCCAAACACAATAACAAGCTCATGATATATATGTGACAGAGTACTGGAACAGGTTGCCAAGAATGGCTGTGGAATCTCCTTCTCCAGAGGTATTCAAAACCTGCTTGAATGCAATCCTGAGTAACATGCTCTAGGTGACCCTGAGTGTGCACGGGGGTTGGACTAGATGACCTCTAAAGGTCCCTTCCAACCTTTATGATTCTATGATTCTAAGATGATTCTATATTTTTCATAACATTCTATGTTAATGAAAGCTTTACAACACATGATTTGATGTTATGATTTTTCTCTTTTATGTTTCAGTATTTCAGAAGCTGAGACTTTCTCAAGAAAATGAGATGATTTGCACCCCATTTCAGGTCTACCAGGCATTGTTCAAGGTCTGTATCCTCTCATTTATACATTTTACACAATTTAGCCGTTCTTCATGTCTGTTTCCAGAAAGCACTTATGCTACTGTCACCATCATCCTATCAGACAAAATGTGTGTGTGAAGAAAGGGTCGACACAGAAGAGGTGACAGGAAAAATCTTCATATTTGCCAGGATAACGGACTTTTCTGACCTAATTACACTCACAAAGGTATAGATATCCAGGATGTTTATTCGGGCTCCCTTAACAATTTCCAGAAAAACAACACTTGAGAATTTGAGACACACAGTGTTATTCTCTAGTGTGCCCTCACAGTTATGTATAGTGACACTAGATGAGAAGCCTAAAGAAAACTTCAAGAAAACTTCAAGATTATTAAAACCATTTGAAACAGAACCTGCTACAAATGGACACATGAGCCTCTATAGACAAGGATCTTGCACTGGAAGCATTTTTACCTCTCAGTTGAAAGTTATCGACAAAGCTATCCTGCCTAATGATTCCTGATGGCCCATGAATTACTCTACGTATCGTGGTAAGAGGACATATTGAAAAGAGGAAATCACTTTTAAGAAGGCAGAAACCATATTCAAGCTATTCCAAGTTCAGTTTGTTCACCTTGCACAGGTCATTTTTCTATGTATCTTGGTAGTCTATCTTGAACTGTGTGTCTCTGAAATTTCTCATAATGATATCCATTTCTAAAATAAAGAATTTATTAATAGCAAATATTTTCTGGATGGAATAGCCACCATTCTATGTGCATACTCCAACACTGGCTTTTATTTATTTTCTTACATTTTCTATTGTCTGTACACAATTACTGCGAAGTCCCTAAAGTTGACACATTCTGATGGATCTGATGGATCTTCCTGGATGTCCGGCTTCAAATATTGCTTGGCTCTGCTTGCCAGGAGCTTAGCTGTCTCAATTTCCACTGGCTTCGGTATTAGAATCCAGAGGAGAAAGGTGACAAGAAATAACAAAAGGTTCTGCAATGGCCTGTCAAATGCCAATCACATCAGCAATTTTGAATAGCACTTCTAAAGAGATTCAGGAGTTAAAAGCATCAAGAGCATATTTTTGACTAACTTAATGTTGCCCCATTGTTTTGTTGACAGGAAAAGACCCTGACATTTCTTTGATATAAAAAGCTTTAGTCGTCTTCCTGAAAATTCTTTTGCAGAAGTTCCTTCTTTGTGGTTAATAGCTACCCACAGCAAAACTGATGGCTATGACTTATTCTCTAAGGAGAGAATAGTGGCATGCTATTTTACATCAAAGCAAACTGCAAAGAAAACTGCATTCTAAAATCATGCCACTGAAAATGCATATGGAAATTACTAGCAAAACCTGGGTCTGTGGTTAGAAAATTGGCCATATAGTGAAAGCTACTGGTGGGCTAGAGAGAAGTTATTAGTGAAGTGTCAGGCTGGTGGTCTCACAGGAGAGCATCAGGGCACCATCACAAAAGCGGGCCCCAGACAAGGCCTGGTGGGACGATTGCCCATGTGTTGGGGCTGGGGCGGGCATGAGCGGCCAGGGATCCCCCCTGGTCAGGCATGGTCAGGCAGAAGCAGAGTTGTGGTGGGACCGGAGCTGGCAAAGCTCTGGTATCACAGATCAGCAAATGACAGCCCTGTGCCAGCCTGAAATGGAGCCTGCAGCTGGGCAGGGTAGGGAGGGCCCAAGGTCTCTGACAGGGAAGGATGATGGTACCACTGGGTCGCAGCAGGAAGTCCTTCAAGGGCCCGTAATAGACCTAATGGTGTTAAACTTTTTCACTAAAGACCCTGGCACAAAAGGTGACAGTGTGCTAAGAAAATGTAGAAGGTATCATCCATAAGCAAGAGCATCCAAATGTCAAAAAGAACAATCAGATCATCCTGAGGATGGGATCACTGAATGAAAAACAAAAGCCTCCTGTCCAAAAGCTGGTGTAAGTTTACTAAAAGACACAAGCTATGTTTGAGCCACCAGTCTAAGTACGATCACATGGAGAAAAAGAAAAAAAAAAGGAACAGGCAAAGAGAAAAAAATGAGCTATGCTAGTCAAGTATTATACCATGCTACGAGTCCTGTTCAGCCCTTTCAAATTCTACCTGGATAGGAAACCCAGCCCCACCTTGGTTGAGGCATCTCACTAGTATGTCATTCATTTTGTCTTTTCAATTGCCAGATGGAGGAAATTGTAAAAGTAACTAGTATCACATGTAGTCAAGTTTGTTTTCCTAGGCTGAATTTTCACAGCTGAACTGGATGTGACCAGCTTTTCTTCTGAGTCTAGAGAAAGTTTAAATTCACCACTTCATAGCCCTAACAAAGTATTTTAATTGTTCTCTCAATTGTTGTATCATATTTCTGAGTATTGTATAAAGTTCTGGCAATTCATTTTTGAAAACAATGATTTAGACTCACACAGAAGGGCTGCACAAATGGGCTACTAGATCAGTCAGTGGCAAGTAGATCTTATTTTCTGAGAGGAGGCTAAGAGAGATGGATTTGTCAGCATTGCAAAGTGATATCTCAGAGTCATTATGAATTCTCTTTATTTATATTCTGAGAGAAAGCCACCAGGGAACTGAAAAAATATTTAAAGGCCAATGTTAAAACAGGACTAAAATGTTATAAATTACTCATGAATCTATTTAAGTTAGATATTGATGCTGAGAAACCTTGTTTTAGAATAATAAGATGATGGAACAGTAAACAAGAAGTGGAAGGGAATCTTTCTTAAGTTAGAGGTATTTACTGGATGAGTTGCACAACAGACCCAGGCTCTGGGAAAAGACAGGTCTCTGCATCTTATCAGGTTCACCCAGTTCTTTTCCAGTCCTGTGACAAAGGGACCACTGAGCACAATCATCCCTTGGAGAGTCAGGGCAACACTGGGGTGTAAAGCTTTTGTACATCTATTGGACATATTAAGCAGGGAAATAGTAACTAGAAAGAGGAAAGTAATATTGCTTTTGCTCACAATATTGTTAAGTGCACTTGTGTGTACTAACTTCAGGTACAATGTAAAAATACTAGAGGTGGTTCAACAAATCACCATGAGAATTCTGGTGGCCAGAAAACAAGAACAATAATGTAAAGTACTTCAATATTGCAAATGAAAGGAAGAATCTATCTCACCTTCCTTTAGATATCTAAAATTGAGTGTTTAATATAAGCCAATCTTTGTATTCATATCTTAGGCTGGTAGGAATTGCTCTCTGAGGAACCCTCTGTCCTGCACTGACTGTATAGGAAACATAGACAAAGAATAAAAAAAAAAAAAAATTGCCATTTAAAGGGCTGAAATCAGGTGCAATGAACCCTGAACTGAAAAAGTTAGTTGCCCCATCAAGGAATCATAAAAAAAAATGGACTGGAACAAAATTAAGAATTCATTTCAATCTCTGTTTTTCAGGATAAGATCAGATATGCCTGTTATGTTTTTCTAATACAATTTTCAAAAATCACCAGTATTGCTGATTTTATCTCATTCAATATGCTTATTCCAAGGTTATTCTGTATTAACTGCACCTTATTTTAGATGTTTTTCTCTAATATTTCTGTCATGACAACTTAAACTCATTAGTTTTTGTCTCATATCCAAAGGCAGAGCAAGGTTTGTTACTTTCCTCTCCGCAGCAACCTTTTAAAGGCTTTTAAAATATTTAAAAATATTTAAAGAATTACTGCAATCTTCTACAGGTAAAAAGAAACAAAACAAGCTGTAGAATGAAAGCAGCTTATTTGGTTTTACATTAAAGAGCACAGGATTTTTCAGTTGAAGAATTTGTTTAGGAGCATTGATAATAATAACTTGGAAAAATATTTCCTCCCCAGGAGGCTTCAATATAATTTTGACAGGTCCTAGCACAAGACTCCACATTACTGAGCTCTAATATATTTGATCAAATAAAATCTAAGGTGAGATTTAATCTTTCTGAAAACTTTTGAAAAATCTAGACTTATTCATTTCATAGTTACTTTATTTACTTGCTGAGGCACAGAGACAATTTTTAAGTGGTCTCTGGTACGGTATAGTATCCTGTGCATGTAATTTTGTTACTGAAGTTTGTGACAAGTGTGCTCCTTCTCCAGCCCAACCTGACATTTCACACATAGCGGTAGCCCTATTCAGGTGTTAACCACCAGTGACATTATCTGATCCTGGTGGTTGCTTCCTTGATCTTTTCCCCCATTCAGACAATAACCATCAATAACAGTAGTGATGGCTGCATCCTGACAGGAAGATAAGGGCTAATTGAGCATACACCAGGCAAAATTCGGCTGAAATGAAAGAATGACTGTAAGTCAATCATCTTATCCCATAAATATGGGACAGCCCAAGAGCCCATGGAGCTCTTCTTGCATGGCAGCAGGCTGCATGCCAGGATCTGCCCTTGAGCAGGGATGCCTCTCAAGGATACTCCTCAAGGTTAAGAGATCCTTGCTGCAACAGATCCTGTGACTGCAACAGTCACAGGTAAGTGACTATAGCGTGCTTTCTGAACTAGTAAACTTTACTGAATTGTATACATAACTGTGCACAGAATTCTTCAGTCATAAACCATTGATCAGATCTAGGAAGAGGATTGGATCCAGCTGGGCCCGGACTCCTCTCAGAAGGAATTTGGAAAGAAATGGAGTTCTATCTGAACCCTGTGACTCAATGGGAGGGTCTCCTTGATGATTTTGTATATCTTGTATCCCACGCAGTAAATAATAAGTGACCTTGTCATAGAATCTTGTTAAACCATTGTCCATATCAATAAAACTTATTACTATTTCTTTCACATGAGTGAAATGCATTGTGTCCCTCACCCTCACCACCACTCCTCCCGTGACAAAGCTAAAAGCAAAAGATGAGCCTTCTTTGTTCATGTAGATGATCTAACAAATGTAGATGTTAATGTATTTTTGAAGGAAAATTGCTTCTCCCAATACACACTGAATTATTTTAGAATCTTGAGCTCAACTAGAAAAATACTTAGGACTACTTCCATTTACAGTAGATACTCTTTTTCCTTCATTTTGATTTACCTTCATCCTAGGAATTTTATAATTCTAGAATACAGTAAAGATTTTTCATTGATAAAGAGAAATGCTTTTTTAATACTGGAGACCTTGAAAGGGGAAAGTACTTTTTAAAAGGCAGTCTTAAAAACCTCAACTGCCTTTATCTGGATCTATTATCTTGACATGAGATAGACACAAAAGATTTCACGACTTGATCTGACCAGGGTCAGGCAGTTGTACTTCTTTCTTTCCACAACTTCTCCAAGACTCAATAATCTTTTATTTTGTTAAAAATAGCCCCATCCTTATCATGATCTTGGATGCCTGACAATTTCTATTTCTTCTGTCTCATATTAGTGTGATGTGACTGTTTCCTTTTACTGTTTGAATTTTAGAATCTATTTCAACACTGTCAAATTTTTCAAGACTGGAGCACTTACAGCAGTGTAACACTTATTTCAGTATCAGTTTAACAAAGATTATAAGCCTCAGTTTTCTATTCATCTCTGCACTCTTTATCAACTTTCTTCCATGAACCCACTGCCCACTGAACAGACTCATTGGACTAATGCTCAAACCTCTAGACTTTCCACTGCAGTTTGCCCTATTAATGTTCAATTCTTTGGTGCTGACCAGAAGAAACTATTTAAAAATTTAAGTATTGTATTTTTAATATATATATTAAAATAATCTCTTAATGTATGAATTATTGGTATGTCTTTTGATCATGATCTATTCTTTCTCCTTCATTTCATTACTTATCTCAGAGTCGGGAATATACCTTGCTGCCATCAGATAGACTTGGCTGAATTCAAGCATAATAATAGTAAGCCTGAATTTTGAAGATGCAAGAGTATTCCTGTACATAATAAAATTATGAAATGTTTATAAAAACACATTTCCATACTTCCAAGTCAATATATTCTGGAAATCTAACATTTTGTTTGTCAGTTTAAACTTGAAATGGATTTTTTCCCATTCGCTTTTTAAAAGGATGCACAAGGTTTATTTGAAGTCAAGTAGTTTTGTAATACTGATAAAATATACTAGCATAATTTCCTTCTATTTAAGTTGATAAGAATTTTCACAAACAATTTGGTATCAGTTTCCTTCCTTGTTTTCCATGAATACTGGGTCATCGATTACTCAAACATTTTGTATTCTTTTAATTGTTTAAATAACAGTGAATTCACACTTGATTAAAACAAGTCTTAGTAAATGTAACACTCAATGAAAATTACCCCCATGTCATCAGTTACTTTAAACTCTAAAAATGAAACTAACAATTTGCTGTAATGAAAGAAGAAAAAAAAAGAATTAAATGAATTAATATTTCCCCAAGAATAACAGAGTCACTAGCACTTCACAAGATCTCTGACCACTTCATTGCGGACGATGTGCTCTGATAGAATAAAAACCTGCATTAGCTGAATTCATCCATCCCAACCCATCTCCAAGACATCTTCTTTCCATCTTCCTCCTGTCTCTCATGTACAGCATCTTCAAGTGATGACCCATGTGCTCGTGGTACCCAGCACGCCCACTGCTCTGCAGAATGAAGTCTTTATTTTAGCTTCTTTCTTGGACTGGTAGCAAACTGCAGAGCAGAATCTCCTTTGCGCTTGCCCCTTTTTGTGGCAATTGCCACTTTTTGTGGCAATCTGGTGGGGAGAGGAAAAAGAGCTGGAGATTTTCATGCAGGAGAAGGGCTTAACTTCAGCAGAGACTTCTTTCAGAGACATATGGTGCTTTATCTTCTTATCAACCTTGGGTTACACAGGCTGCATATATTAGTGGTAAGATTCTTCTATGCATATCTTTAAAATGACCCTCATTTTACTTCAAGACATTCAATTGTTCCTTGTTTTCCCTATTAGTATGCCCCAGTGAACACTGGCATTCATCAGTAGAAATGTCAGACATAACTGAGAATGTCTTCAAAAGCCATTTTATAAAAAAAAAAAAAAGAGAGAGAGAAAAAAAAAGAGAATTTGTATAGCTTCCGTTTTCTTCAATCTGTCCTTGATTTATGGTACAATTGTCCTTGATTCTATTGTTTGAGTTTTAAATGAATACCTGCTCCATGTAAAGCATACAATATTATGTAAATGTAGATATGTACAGATCCTCCCACATGTTACTTAAAAGAGAATTAAAAACAGTGAATAAACACACTATCTTTTCACACTGAAAATCTCACTGCATAATCAAAAGTAACTTACTGCACGTATACAGTGTGCATTTTGTTAATTAGCTTCCTTCTGGCACCTCTGAAGCAAAAATCAATTTTTCACAGGATCATTTTTCCCTCCTTGTAATAAGTAACATTTAATATTTGCTGGTACTGTGATAAAATGTATTTCGAGGTATTTTTATGGAGTACCAAATTAAATGTTTCAATTAGAGCTTCAGTGAGCTGTTCAGCAAAGATTTGAATGAACCCCTGTAGGCCAACCTTAAAAAAAAATCTCCAGGCCTATATTTTCATGCACTCTATAAAGACGTGTCAGACTCGCAATTAAAATAATTCATTTTTCTAAATGAGCCGAGAGAGATCACATCTCTTTTGCTCAATTACTCCCATTTCTAGTACTTTTCCCTCTATATTCCTGTGCCCATGTGACTCCAGAGCAAAAAAGTAATTTGAGACTTATGAGATGTTGAAACTGGGTGTTAGGATTTGTAATCTACAAGTCAAGAATAGGAAATAGAAAGGTTTGTTTTGTTTGTTAGCGCAGGGCAAAACATTCAACATCCAGTAGGACATCTGTATAGACTTCCTCTAGTACCAAGCATCCTCAAACAATCTTCGTGTCAGAAGATTGTTACACCAAGACTTTTGTCTTTTCTTGCTCTATCTCTTTCCTTTGGTTGGTAAGCCTGTCATTCCTCCTGCCCTTGGAGCTCTGTCTTCATTTCCTGTTATTTAGAACTTTCCATGTCTGCCAAAATAGAGTTTTTTTAAAATTGCAAATCTTATGACACAGGATTCTTTTCTCTGTCTTCTTTTAGTAAAGTAGTCAGGAAATATTCCCAACATTTGATTTTATTTCTTTATCCTCTCTAATTTTTTCTCTTGTTGGAGGAAACAAGAGGAAACAGACAGCTCCTACAAAAGTCCTAATCAATTTTAGATGAACACAACTGCAAAAAATTTTTATAAGAGGTGTTTTACATGCTCATAATAAAAATGAAAGAAACTCTGAAACATCAGCATTTTTACTTTAATTTGTGCCAAACATTTCTTTCATGACTCAGTCCCATAAGCATTTGGAAACACAAAAATCATTTTTTTCAGGCAGCTTTTCTTTTGGGAGAATTTTCCCAAAATAAGAAACATCAGAGATGCAAGAATGAGAAAAATATTGTCAACATTTTCATGAAAAGTATTGTGCAATTCTCCTGAGTTTTATTAGCATCTGGGCAAAGCAGACTCTCCAAATGTAAGCTACATCTTCTACGTCTTCTCAATGCAACTAGTTCGGATCTGTTAACCAGCTATCTGCATCAATCTGTTGGGAGAATGCACGACAGTGTCGTGAATGTTGGCCATTTATTAATACTGAAAGGATTAGGGAAATCTTTTGGTAAGACTGATGTTGAAATTTTTTTTTGTTTTTTAACTGTGCTTACATTGATTGTGCTTTAGACTAGCACTCAAGACACATACAGAGGTCATAGGATCCCACATGACTTTGTATATATATTCAGGCCTAAGTATGTGCTTTATTGTTGTCCTAAAAAAGAATGGATTAACAAAAGGACAGAATAGCTGGAGGGAAAGAACTTATTTTTCAGTACCTCTCAACTTAAAAAGACACCTTTTAAAAATAATACGACAAAATCAAAGGTATACCCA
Organism: Nothocercus julius; assembly: GCA_013398735.1. Classification (NCBI taxonomy): domain Eukaryota; kingdom Metazoa; phylum Chordata; class Aves; order Tinamiformes; family Tinamidae; genus Nothocercus; species Nothocercus julius. The sequence continues at coordinate 1,822,141 of VZSV01000135.1, forward strand.
AACTGAACAATCATGAAGTCAATAAAAAATCAGTAGCTTTTAGAAGACATTCAAGTGCAGAATAAGAAATGCTTATGAATGAAATGGAATTCAAGTAAACTGGGAGCTTTTTAATGGTCTTTGAACTTCAACAGATTATAAAACAAAACAGTCATGAGGACAAAAAATCATTATAAAAGCAAAATATAAGCTAAGTGCAAACAAACATACCCAAAATAAACACCAACATAGCTGTTAGACAAATAACACTCTACCATGTAATTTTTTGTGACACTGACTAATGTTTCCTTTTTGCATGGGTAGCTCATATGCACTCTCTAAGATATATTCTGTTTAGAGAAACTCAAGCAGCAAATAAACTTCAGTGGAGTTCACTTAGCTCTGAAGAAGAACTGTACCAGAGCTAAAAAAAACCATTATTTAAATATCTAATCAGATAGATGTCTAGTATATGCATACTGCACAGGTAAATAGGCTACATCAAAAATATAATACATATCCTGTTTACCTTGTAGGTAAATATTAATATGCTATTGTAACATACTCATTTAGCCTTCACAGTAGAAGGTATACCTAAGAAACGATTTGCCGATTTGATGAAATGCTAGGTCCAATTCAATTCATTTTTGACCTAAGAAATTACACTACTTTTGAGAAAGTCTTACTCATTCTGCATATTTGGCTCTCAACATTTCATTAAAAAAAGGGATCAAATTATACACAGTATCAGTATTACCACATGCATATGGAAAAGCTGTCATGTTTTCTAAGAAAACATTACTTCTATTTTATATTTTCCAAATAAAATGCTGCTTGAAATATGGCTGAAATCACAGTTAATTGTAAGTGAAACTAAAAGGTTGCCACAAGGTTAGGAACACCAATAAACTATGTGCCAAAGCAAACATCACATTGGACATGCTTTCAGGCTCTAATTCTAAAGATTTATATGTCACTTGACATATCTCTTCCATTTCAAAGCCTGTACACGTCTCCCAGGAAATAATCATTACAAAAAGTGAATATTGTTGCTAAAAACTGTACAAGATTTTGTTTTGCTAATAACACAATTGGTTCCCAAAACAGGAAATTAGAAAGAGCACCCTTAGGAGTATTTTTGAACTACAGTGAAATGAAATAAAACTCTCTTCATCGCTATTGACAGAATCTAATAAAATGTTTTATACTAAATTGCTTTCGATGCATCTGTCTGCACATAAAATTACGCAAATAATATAATGTCTTATCTCTATGGATAATTACAAGAGTAAACATACTGTGGGTGTGGTTTTTTTACACAGGTGAGTATTTTCCAAATGTGGTGTTAAAAATTCAGGGATATTTTGCCTGCAGAAAAGTTAGTAAAATCCAGAATGTAAACTTCTTAATGCAAAAACTAACTGAGATGAGCTGCCAGGCTCCTCCTTTTAATACTCTGGTCTATCACACAAATACAGAATAGTTGAGGCTGGAAGGGACCTTGTGGAAGAACTGGTTGAAAAGGGGGAATTTAGAGAACAACTAGGGCCTAACCGAAGTTTTGGCATTACAGAAGCATGCTTGGGGGGATATACAGTTGCCACTTCCAGGATGGTTGGTATGCACGGACTCTGCTCCCCAGAGGTTCCCTAGGCAGCACAAGCACAGTGTGCCCTCCTAGCAGCTGCAAAGACCAGTAACGGCGGGTGAAGGAGGAGGGTGAAGGGAGAGGAGTGAAGACACTGCAGCCAAACTCTGTTGTACTGCCTGTGCCATACCGCTGATAAGCCGCACGGTAGCTGCCCAATGGGAGAGATACAATAAGATGCCCGGTGCTGAGCCAGCAATGAGCACTGGCTCATTTCAGATGAACTCTGCTTGAAGTTTACTCATTATAAGCTCGTTATAATACCAAAACACACCATCCCAAAAGTTGCCTACCTCCAAGGTACAACCACTCCTCTCTGAGCATGCTCTCTAGATTTCCAATTGACTATACCTTTAAAGGAAAGCAAGAAACTTTTTCACCAATCAATAACAAAAGTAAGTATGACTATAGTCACTCAAGCTTCACCTAAATGTAAAAGAATATAAAAGGTGAACTAAGGAGGGAAGAAGTTGGATGGAAGATTCCATCATAACTTCTGGATGGGTCAATGGGATGATCCCCCTTTGCTCCCCTCAGGTCAAGATGCCGCCTGAGGAGACCCTTCAAGACATAGACCTCTCTCCCATTTTCTTGGGTGAGTGATGACTGTGCATTTGTACATTAGAGCTAAGAACCCCATGCTGTAGTAGAGACTTTCCTGTACTGACATTCCAAACCTGCTTTGTAAATGTTGCGTTTGAATAAATCTTGCTATTCATGAACTCGATTTCTCGTTTGGAAACTCCCTTAACCTGCTGGCAACATTATTCCTGTACCCCAGCCAGGGTACAGTTGGCCTTCTTTGCCACAAGGGCACATTGCTGGCTCACAGTCAATTTGTTGTCTACCAGGACACCCAGGTCCTTCTCCACAAAGCTGCTCTCCAGCAGGTCGATCCACAGCCTGTACTGGTGCCTGAGGTTATTCCTTCGCAGGTGCAGAACCTGTACTTGTCTTTGCTGAACTATGAGGTTCCTCTCCTCCCATCTCTCCAGCCTGTCCAGGTCTGAATGGCAGCACAGCCCCCTGGTGAATCATCCACGGCATCCAGATTAGTATCATCTGCACTCTATCCCTTCATCCAGGTCATTATTGAAGATTTTAAACAGTATTGGCCCCAGCATCAATCCCTGGGATACATCATGAGTAACTGGCATCCAGTTAGGCTAGATTGTACCACTGATCACAATCCTCTGAGTGCAGCAGTCCAGGCAGTTTTCAGTACAGCTCCTAGTTCTGTTATTATAGTCCATACTTCAGTTTGTTTAAGAGTGTTGCTAAAGATAATCTTACTAAAGCCTTACTGAAGTGAAGATAAATAACATCTACTCTTCACCCACTAAGCCTCTCATTTCCTCATAGAAAGCTATCAGATTGGTCAAGCGTGGTTTCCTCATGCTGGCTATTCACAGCCTCCTTCTTGTCCTTCCTACGTTTGGAAATGGTTTCCAGGATTGTTTGCTCCATTACTCTACCAGGGATCAAGGTGAGACTGATGGGCCTGTAGTTCCCTGGATCTTCCTTCTTATCCCTCTTGAAGATAGGAGTGACAATTGCATTCTTACTGTACATAGGAACCTCCCCAGTAGCCATAATCTTTCAAATCTTATCAAGAGTGGCCTTGCAATCACCTCAGCCACATTCCTTAGCACTCATAGGTGGATCCCAGCAGTTCCTATTGATTTGTGTATGCCCAATTCACTTAAAGGTGCCCTAATCGGATCCTCCTGCACTGAATCTGCACTACTCCAGGCTTTCCCATTTGTCTCAGGGACCTGGGATTCCTGAAGACAAGTCTTAAAGAGAAAAATCTAAGGAGAAGGAGAGTATCAAGTATCCTGGCCTTTCGCATGTCCTTTGTGAACAGTCCCCATTCCTGTTCAGCAGCAGGCCCGCATTTTCCCTAGCCTTCCATTTGCATGAGATACACCTAAAGAAGCCCTTCTTTTTAGCCTTCGTGCACCTCACCAGATTCAACTCAATAGGCGGGCTTTGGCTTTCCTAGTCCCATCCCCGCACTCAGACGGTGTCTCTATATTCCTGATAGGTGATCTCATCCTGCTTCTCCCTTTGCGTACTTTGTTTTAATGTGTTAGTCTATCACAGAATCACAGAACGGCTGAGATTGGAAGGGACCTCCAGAGATCACCTGGTCCAACCCCCTGCTCCAGCAGGGACACCCAGAGCACGGGGCACAGGGTGGCAGCCAGGCGGGTTGGGAAGATCTCCAGAGAAGGAGATGTGAAACACAGGAGAACTTCCTGTGTTTCAGCTTGTACCTATTACCCCTTGTCCTGTCACTGGCCACCACCAAGAAGAGTTTGGCCCCATCCTCCCTATATTCTCTCCTCAGGTACTTGTACATATTGATCAGATCTCCTCTCAATCTTCTCTTCTCTAGGCTAAACAGGCTGAGCTTGCTTAGTCTTTCCTCATACAATAGATGCTCCAGTCCCTTAATCATCTTTGTCACTCTACGCTGGACCCTCTCTAGAAGCTCCACGTCCCCCTTGTCCTGGGGAGCCCAGAACTGCCCCCAGTACTCCAGGTGTGGCCTCACCAGGGCTGAGCAGAGGGGCAGGATCCCCTCCCTCGACCTGCTGGCAACACTGCTCCTCGCGCAGGCCAGGAGCCCATGAGCCTTCTTGGCCACAAGGGCACATTGCTGCCTCATGGTTAACTTGCTGTCAACAAGGACCCCCCAAATCCCTCTCCATGGAACTGCTTTATCAGAAGATTTTATTTAAACCTGCATCCCCCCACCACTTTTTCATCAGGGCGCACCATTCTTGAGCTTGGATTGTCTCTCCCTGCCCATCGGCAACACAGCGAACTGGCTCCTAATTTAGACATTTGATAAGAAGCCCTCTGTAGAGGTATCCCAAGCACACCGTCTCATGCAGCACACAGCCTGCCTCTGAGCAGCTCAGATCACGGAGACCAGCAAATACCAGCTCAGTTTTACTGGCAATCTTACATATCCTACACCAACTATTCCAATTCAACACAGTGTCTTCCCATCCCAGACACGGCCCATGCAGTTTCCTGTGCTTCATGCACACGTTTAAATGGCAAATAAAATAGTAACAAGCAGGGTGAAATATAATGAAATGCATCTCTCATGATCATGGAAGTTCTGTCTTTAGCATTCCCCCACCTGCTGTACTTTGTTTATTGTCATCTCTTGCTGTGTTATGTGTAATTTGGATTGCATGCTCCTCAAGGTAAGGCGCTGTCAGGTTTGATTTGTCTGTACAATACGATGCACACTTATAGCACTATAGAAGTAATTAATAATAACATTTTAAGACAGAGGACAATGTAACCAATCATCACACATTGTGTGCACTTATGTACAAAGAGAAAAGCTTTTCTAATTCTAGTGGAGTAATATGCCTGTTTCTTGAAAGCTGACTTCTGAATATAATCTCCATGTAAATATAAAGAATATCTGAAGCAGGGCTCATGCATCCAAAAGCTTATCCATTTTTTTTTTTAACTTTCTATTAAAATAGATTACCGTTTCCTACAAAACTTGCCTCTATACGTCCTGAGACCATCACAGCTAAAACCATTCTCCTAATACAGAGATACTGTTGTTATCAATGTGGCACATAACACAGATTATCACACACTACTCTTTAAAAAACATGTCAGGAGGGATGCAGTCAGATGTATCATTTAATTTACATGCAGCTTTATATTTTATGTAATCATTTGATATATGCAGATGGGAACGAAAAAACAGGAAACTTAAATCCCTCTTCTGTTGTAGATGAAACTAATTCCCCACTGTAATTAACAAAGCTTTTCACATACTACAGCAGAAGAACAAGGTCACAGTATCCTCTGAGGAGTTTAAAGAAGTTACTTTTTTGTATATATCTTGTAAACAAAAGATGCTGCATTAGTCGGGTAGCTGGGAAGTTTGTGCATCTCCACTTCAAAATTCTGGGGGATTGAAAGTTGCTATGCTTAAAAATTCTATATCAGAAAATGTTTCTATCTACTTTTGAAGTCATCAGCTATATTTACACACTATAAAATTAATATTTTTTAAGAATTTTGGAACAACTACAAATATGTTAAAGAAATTTCTAAGCCAAAAACTTCACTCTCCTCTTATTGAGAGGGCCACATAGAATGGAATTTCTCCAACAAGACAAAAAAGGTAAGAAGTGACAAAAGTGTTGAGAAACACTGTACAGAAATAAAAAAGAGAAAGCTCACTGAAATAAAAGAGCTCCAGCGTTCTCTAGCTGTACAATAAACTGCATAGATGGAGGATAGATTTTTCCAGAGAACCTGGTCAAAATTCCCAAAATACAGAGATTAGTCTGCAAGTACACACAAACTTTTGTGTAGACTACATATTTCTCGTATTGTCATATTTTAAAAGTGTTTGCAGAATCACTGCAAAAAGCTTAACTATATGAATTTGTACACCTATACATCTTGCAACTATGACATATCCCTGAAAACTTTTATTATTGTAACTAGTTTATGAGCAGGCAATGGTTACTTTTATAAATTTTTTAATGATGTGAAATTTCACCGTGTAGTTCATGAAAATATTTTTTGACTTACATGCTCACTATTTCCTGACAGACTTTGCTCCCAATGACACATGGTGTTTCCTTGATTGGATTGCCTAGATCTGGCACAATAGTGCCTTAACCTATTAGAACACTATCATAACACATAAAAATGAATAATATTGAGCTTTATGAAACACTTAACTTCTGCGAAGAAAAAAAGATTGCTTTCTACAGGAGTCCCATGTACTCCTTGTATACCACTAAAGGAAGATTCATTTTATCTCCTTCAAATGAGCTGAATTTCACACTATATTAATTTTACCAACTCATAACATTAATTTTATTTCTTATTCAAATGAAATTTAATGTCTCTCTCTCTGGCAGAGAATGTAGCAACTTTAGCCACACAAGAAGTACTCTATTGTGTTTTGTTTTGGGCATGAACACTTTTGCATTTTAGCTACCCAGCAAATGCTTGCAAACCTCTATCAATACCACATGTCAATAGTTGAGCAAAACTCTTATCTAAAAGCTGAAGTGAAATAGTCTCATCTTCACCAAATATTTTTTACTTTCTGTGCAGTTTCCATAAATTACTTTTGTTCTTTTTAAGCTGATTTATCTCCTCTTTTTCTCTTTTTCTCCTCTCCTCTTCTGTCCTCTCCTCTGTGTGACCTTGCAGTAAACTCAATGTCTTATATTGCAGAACTTGCTCAAATTTACAATTCTGTAAAAGACAAAGTCTGATATGTCCATTTACTACAGTCTTGATTGTTACAATTTGACATGCTATTTTCAGATTGAAAGGTTTATGGAAAATATTTCCAAAAAACAGTTTAGTCTTATCGTTTGCAGCAACCTACAGCATCCTTCAAAGAGGTATTGTCTTATGCACTGACTGTAAGCTAGAGGCACAAGCCGTTTTTTTCACAAAGGAAACAGTTCAAAAATGAGAAGTAATATGCAGGTGGCACGAAGGTCAGAGCACAAATTGCGTGAATGCTGAGGAAACATAAGAATGTAAGCACAATAAAAATGCCTGCTTATCGATGGAGATTTGTTTATGCCTCATTCCTGAAAGAATGGAAAAAAAACAGTGTCCTCTGAACAAAAGCTGAACCGAAGTAGCATGTACGATATAAATTTCAGATGTGGCCCACAAATGAGGAAAATTAAAGGAAGCAAAATCTTTTAACTGAAGCTGAAAAGGGTCAATGTTATTTACATCTGTTTCCTAACAGTAATCTGTTCTGCTAGACTAGAGAAAGTTACCTCTGGGCCCAAGCAAGGTAAGTGTTCAACAGTACACAGCACCACTCATAAAACAAGTTAGGCAGGAAGTGAATACTGTACTCAGAGAAAATAAAGTACAGTGAAACCTCTGTGCAAAAATTACCTATGTGTATTAGCTAAATGCACCCAAGAACATTCGCTGGCACTGAAACTAAGTGGCACGGTCCAGTCCACACCCATCCTGGTAACTATCCTGGTCTCTAGAACAGACATCTTTGTCTCCTCCTTGTCATAACTCCCAAAACACACCGGGGACATGTACAGGAGAAGGCAAGCTGGCCTGGGCCCAAATTTGTGCCAGGAATCATGCTCTAATTTAATATTAGAGATGATTGTGTATTAGAGATGATGGTGTTCCAGTGCCCATGAACGTTTCTTAACACTATTTATTTTGCTCATAGAGACACACCCAAAATGCCTGTTATATTTCTCAGGGCTTCAGTGTAAATGAGACATAAATGGTCTAGATTTAATGGTATATATAGATGAAATAACTAGATACTGTCTTTCATACTTTTCAGATTCGTATTTCCAAGAAAATTCCAGTAAAGAGAGAGATTTTGGAGTAGAGAATTTAAGCTTACTAATAATGGACTTGTTTCTACCACAGAATCTTTAGAAATAGTGCACAGACCTCAAAAATCTGCATGTTACAAGTTGAAAAACACTTCTTCAGAATACTCCACTTCAGAATATCCCATTAGTATATGGACTAATGAGAAGGAAATGATGTATATCTTTTATGAGTAGGATTAACTGGAAAACTGTTCTACATGTTCTATCTGTTTGACTTTTGGTTGCCTGGACTAATATTAGTTATTAAAGCCATAACGTAATGATGCTGTTTTGCATGCTTTATTGGATTTTAGAAAATATAATGGCTATGGGTCAAAAAAAAACATGTCTCTGCTGTCAGATGCAAAATGAACATGTGAATGACAGGGTGCCAGACAGCAAAACTCTTCTATTTAAAGACACAGGAGGACATCATTTCCTTATTGTAACCATAGCTATTATCTCCTTCTAGACTGAATAAATTTGCATGCAGCGGCAGTGAGATTTTATTTATTTATTTCCAAATCAGGTTTCAGATCTTTAATAGGAGCTAAGATTAACCTTTTTCAAAATCTGCTCACAAAATGGAACATTTCAGAGCTGTCTGTCTGACGGGAAAAAAAAAAAAAAAAAAAAAGAAGCAAGTAGAGCTTAATCCCTACTTTTTGTGAAGACCTGAAGCAGAAGATCAAGACCCAACCACAGGCAAGGTATCTTTATTGACATTTGCATAGTTAGTACAAATTCAGTGTTGTTTAATTGTATGTTTCTCAGTAATATAAGGCTGGAACTCAATGCCTTTAAACCCTGACCCTGTTAGAGTCAAAGAGATTTGGATTCACAGGGGAGCTTAATTTCAAAGCTCAGTGCAGTGTAATTAACAGCCCTAAATTAAGCACTTTGCTTCCTCTACAATGCAAGAAGATCTGGGGAGCAGGGAAGAATTTATACAGGCCAGTAAGAGATGTAGGGCAGAAAGAAAGGTCTAAGACAGTGTGAAAATTTTTCTAACATGTTATGACTTTATGTTTATCATATAGAAGAGGTAAGACAAATAATGGAGAGAGAAAGAAATAGTTATCAATGGGAAATGGGGCAGCTGGGATCAAAACTACTCTCTCAGTCACAGTAGGTGAAAATTCGATGCGAGTCTTTAGAAAGGCACAAATCACACTGTTATGTTGGAAAAATTCTTCAGCTTCCTTAACCTTCTATTACAAAGATGTCATCAGGCATCTCGCTCAAGGAGGAGGAAAGAACAGTGAATCTCAGGTGGAAGAAAGTGCCCCCATAATATCACCCATGGATGTACCCACCTGTCTAGAAAGGTTAAGGCACAGACCATACCCATCTCAACAGCATTTTCTACCACTGAGCCAAACTCACTCACTTCTAGGAATCTGCACTCTTGTCATCCAACTCTTTCCAGACCAGCTCCTGCATATCAGCATGGCTACCTTGAGTATAATTAGTGAATCCAGAACATCCATGTCTTCACTGCAGTGAAGTAGTAGTGTCACATTTCATCACGCAGCTAGATTATCTTTCCAACAATCCATATGAAAAGCATTTCCTGACTTTTTATGTCTTCTTTAAATATCTGTGCCAATATCCCTCTTCAATATTTGATATTATACAAACTCTCAGATACCTTAGTAGGTATCTAAAGTGTCTGAGAGATTCTGAGAGCTTCTGAAATACTAGCTTCCTGCTTTAAAAATACATTCAATCCACACAGGTATCTGAATATAATGATTTATATTAACTATTAGCTATTTAGCTATTAGCATATTAGATATTTATTCCAAATAGCTATGTTGAGTTAAAATGATACTGACCCCACAGATCCCACACTAGCCAATCTTCCACTAATGGTTACTGCCTTCACAGACAAAGCAGAAAAGGATCTGTTCAGTACCTGGTCACAATGCTGCAAACGTGGAACAAAGTTTCTCCTTCAAAAGTTGTAAAAAAAACCCTGGAACTTTATGTTAAAACAAACAAGAATCCTTCTACTTCTGTATCTTCACCTGTTTGGTAATTGAATGTTTGACTATGCCCTAAGAAAAGCAAACCATTCTAGGACAAGCAAATAAAGTGAATAAACATATGTGAAACAATTTGCACCCACTTGAGAGAAGTGAGTGGTCAGTGCTATGTACATATTCCAACAATATCCTGCAGTTCTGGAAATAGTTTGTTTTCCTGTAATCTCTGTCATGTTAAACCACATGCCACAGACCAGCAATAGCACAAAAACCTCCATTTCTAACATCATGAGTCAAACTTTGAATTTCTTTAGAAGGTGTTGGTAGCCTATTTTTGAAAAAAAAATCAAAAGCCCTAATAAATAACCAAACAAATCAACACAAACTTGAAAATTTTCTATATTTGTATATGGTTTTCCTGAATAATTAGATTTTTTCTTTTCTACTCATGGAAAATTATACTATAAGAATGGAGAAAAACACCTCAGGAAGGATTTCAGGGTGTGGACCAACACCCCACATATACAAAAGACTTTGATACTTGTCTCTCACTGATTTCAATTTGACATTGTGTCTTCATAGAGCAGGACTTCAGTGAGTTGTATGAAAAAGTTTTGTCATCCTCCTGATATTCACAACTTGGATTACAGTTTGATGACATAATACAGAACTGAAAATAACAGTTCTTCCAGTGGTGAAGGCTCGTATGGTGCTATTAATTTCAGCGGAGCCACAGTGATTTTTTACTTTCTCTGAGGCTTTCCCTTTAAAAATCATGGAAAAATTATAAAAATATTGGTTAAAATGGTACAGAGTTATTTTCTTAGAAATCAGTAACTTCTTAATCTATTAATTATGTTAATATCTTATTCACAGAATTCAACTCTGTACCATTTCAACCTTTTTTATCTCTACAACTTCTGTGAATAGATTAAATGATACAAGCTGATATTAAAGACATGTGCAATAGTAGTGATCTGAAACTGATGACTTTCAGAGCAAAGTGAAGAGCACCAAAACTAGTTGTTGAACTAGGAAAAAAAAGAAAAATAAAACACAAAAAGCTTGCCACGGAGAAGTGTCTCAAGCCAACAAGCCTTACAGGAGAAACAGCAGTGTTTGGGATGTGCATAAGTATTGATCTTCCCCTGCAAGTCTACTTGTGAGGCTGCTTCCCATGGAGTTCTCCATGTTGTGGTGCAAATGGGATGCCTGGACTTTGGACCTGACACTGAAGCCTATAGCCTGACCAATTCTCTTAGCTTCAAAAAATAGATAGAACCTCTCTAAAATTTTCCCCTACTTGAAGGGAATTGACACAGGTTTATTCATGCAACTGGCAAGGATCTAAATCCACCAGGACTCTGAATGAGTTACATTTCTCACCAAAGCTTTTGCATGGGACTGTAAATTAGTCATGCTCAAAGTGAATCTTCCATTCAAGAATACAAGCCCTGCCTCACTGCTTTCTAGTTAGGAAATGTGTGTGTGGTGGTTGGGACGCAGGGAGAATCAGAAGCTCGGTTAAGTCAGGAAACTTAAGTCATTAAGTCAGTTATTAAGCAAGGAAGTATGTGGCATTAGTTCAAGATCAGCAAGGTTACCTTAGCTAGTTAGGATCATCCATAGCTGTTTCTACACTGTATCAACAGGCAGAGTCACATTCAAAAGGTTGGTTGAACCTCAAAATGAATATCTGATCTTATATTTGTCTGAAAGCCCTTCTTTCCTGCATTACTCCCCCTGCATCATGATAAGTTGTATTTTAACATGTCTTGAACTAATGTTGGAGGCTATAGCTTCAAGTAATTTTTTCTTCCTATAAGAATTCTTGAATATTCCTGGGAAGCAATGTGTTTTGTGATTCCAAGTAAGGAAACTGCACAGTTTGATGCTTATTCACAAATGTATTTATTCTCCTGTGCCCCCAGATTGGGCTTGGAAGACACAGCTTTCTTGAAACTTAAATTACAATCTATCTTCTGGAAACAGTACATTTCATAATCTTTCATGAAGTCTAGCCAGTGCTAGTTTAGGAGAAAACCTTGAGAGAGAAAAGAAAAAAAAAAAAAAAAAAAGAGGTATCATTTCCCTAGCAAAAGAGAAAGCTGAAAAGAATGAATGAACATGGCAAAATGCTGAGAAATACCCTGGGAAGTGGGGAGGAGTGGGTCCTTTTAGACAAATGTGGTGCTGCTGGTGCTGTTTTACTGACAGAGAGATGAGAATATAATTGGCTCTGTGGCTCTGCTCATCCTTCCAGATCATATTTTTCCTGGTTCCCGGGGCAGTGCTGAGCTTCCCCAGTAGTCTTCAGAGTCAGCAAAGATTGATGCTGGTAGGACTGACAAACCTGTTGTGGTCTGCAAAGAGCTCTGTGCTTAGCAGCAGCCATGGACAGCAGTCCCTAAGCACCATGCTCTTTGCATTGTGTGTAGTTTGGTGTATATTTATCCTCCTTGACAGGAAGAACTATAGGCCAGGGGGAAACAAAGTATAGAAAAAGGGAACATGCAAAAGGAAGTTCTCAGGGTTTACGTGATGCTTTCAAATCAGAGGTCATGTCACATAGGGACTAAAGCTGTCCACAGCTCATTGAAGAGGAGGGATAACTGTGATATGACAGCGTCACAGACCAGGAGCCAATTTGGTGCTAGGCCTGGAGGATCAATAATTTGTTGCTGGAGGAAGGGAGGGATATATATTTGAGAAAAAATATGTAGAACACAGAAAGTCAAGGAGGGGATTCAAGGAGAGACAGGAAGAGAAACGGAGAAGTAAGAGTGGAAGTCATAGAGTCAGAAGTGTAGATAGTGAGATGAGAATAACATGCCAGAATAGCTTACATAAAGAGTTCAGATAAAAAAAATGGTTTGGGTGATATAACCAACTAGGACTTATACAGTTCACAGAAACTATGCATAAAATTCATAATTAAGGAATGGTTTGATGTGGAGAGAAGCAAGCCATGAACACACAAGGTAGAAGACTGGTAGGCCATGTCCACTCTGTTGTTGAAGAGCCATCAGGAGAGGAGGGTGGGTTGCTTCACCTCTCTCCCACACAGCTGCTCGCAGCCTGCCGTGGGCAGCCCCCGGGGACACAGTATGGGGAGCCAAGCACACGTGTGTGCACGGGGAGCAGGCTCGCCGGGCACTGCCCAGCGGGCCAGGCAGCCGGCTGCCTGGAGATGTGTCCATACCGGCAACAGCCCGGCCTCCGGGGATTTCTGAACAGAGAGTGGAAACAAATTCACAGGGGCTCCAGGGTTTGGAGGTTGGAACACTAGCCTGAGCTAACCAGCCATTTCCTCCACACTTCTTGGGAGCATTGATTAAAATACTAACGAGGGTAGCATGAACTGTGGGAAAACAGACTGTGTGAAAAGCAAATGCAACTTGAGAAGACTGCATCAAAGCAAAAAGCTGTGCTCATAACCAGTCACTCAGACAGCAATGCTGTCTCTGCAGAGTGTGAGCAGAATAGAAAATTCTGTATGGAAAGTTAATTCCAGCTTCATGTCATATCACAAACATGCCTGTTGTCAGTAGTCATAAGTAGTGATAAGGAGAGCTGAGATGGTTCTAGCATATTTAATGTTTCATTTTTGTATTTACCCTAACAGGGAAGTTTTACACCAGTTACTAATCACTTCATAGCCAGCAGCAGCAGCCTCCTTGTTCCCTGGAGTCTGTTCTCAGTTAATTGCACTCATGAGTATGGCAAATTTAGAATTATTATTCTTCAACAGATCTTTGCAACTCCCTGGCCAGGGAACTGGAATAACAGCCAGGCAATATAAGCTACGTTATCACCTCGCCTCAAATTCTGGTCTGAAATTTTAATGTTTTTTAACAGTGAACTGCTGTCTGAAATCTCTCCTGTGAAAAAAAGAAGGTGGAGTAAAATATGCATACATATATAAATGAAAAAATAATCCCCATTCAAAAGAATGATGAAAACTGACGCTGAAATCTACTTAGCACTCTGGTCTACAGGACACATTATAGGAATCCAAACAGACAGCACATTCCCATAGAAGCTGTGCCCAACTAGGGAAGCTAGCAGTAATAACCGATTAACTCTGTTTCTTTTGAAGGCAATGCATTAGCTCTACATTTTGGAGCTGGCTGTTTCCATTAGCCATTGTTATTGTGGATTGTTCTTAATAGCCAGCCTGAAAAAAAATTGCTATCACAGTGTTTCAAAGTGTGCCTTTGGGGCCAGATTCTCAGCTGGAAGAGCTCTACAGACTTCTGTAGACTTCTCCTGCTTTGCACTTGTGTTTACACACAGTCTAACTCTGATTTAAATGATCTGAAGGAAACAGTAGCAGTCATCATGCCAGAAGAGTTTTCTTTTGTGCTTTCAATATTTCTTCTGTCACAGGTTAGATAGCATGGCTGCTTGGCTGAGCTGCAAAAACTGCTTTTGCTTAAATTCCTCCACTTTTTGTGAAGATAAGCGACAGTCGCTTTTACATCTAAGGCAAATAACCAGGTTTTAAGGGACCAACTCAGCCTCTGTCATAGGCTCCCTCAATTGATATCCCCCTCAAGTACACTAACAGACTTGACAGCACCATGGCAGGACCACAGCTGAGGTCTTCCTTCTTGCTGCTTAATAATGAAAAACATTCACTTTACCATACAGCCCAACCGCAGACCTTAAAGTAGATTGACTCAGGTGATGCCTGAAAACTTTGGTTCTTGACCTGCACCCAATGCAAACTGTGGCAAAAGGTGAGTTGTTTACTTTATTGGGCTTTATCCCAAGGAAAAGGATGAAATGTGCAATGGACAGCACCTCTCATCATTAGAATAAAAAGTAAGCTTGCAGTCTTGCCCAGATCTGATCAGCTTTTAATAGGTTTAGTCAAACTGTAACCTCTAAGTTAGACTCCTAACTGAATGGCTCCTGTTTAAAAAAAGAGCCTTGGATAACGTAACTCCAAAAGTGTGATTGCAAAAACATACAGGGAATGCAGACAACACATTGATCCTATAATCCATTCCAAGAAATGCTCAATTATAGGCCTACATATTGCAAAAGAGTCACTAAAGCAAAAATAAATAAATAAATAAATAAAGACAAATCACTGCATTTCTTCAAATCAGCAAGGCACCCAGTGCCCAAGGCACACAGTGCTCTCTGCAGGAGAAAAACAAGTATTATGCAGGTACAACCTTGATTTTTGACACGCATCTTGGGAAACAAAATTAATGGACTGGTTGTTTAAGCAGAAAGTTTGCAGAGTATCATAGGAATAGCAAAGAGCGAGCAAATTAAGGAAAAAGGAAAACACAGTGATCTTGTCTTCTTCTTACTTAAATGATTCCACTAATTAACACTGCTAAATTATTCTATTTGGTTCCACTAATTCATATGGAACTTCTCAAGCACTGCATATTTCATATGATTTCATGGTGAGCTAGTGCCCTCAGTCTTTCTTTAATGGACTAGATAACGTCTGTAAGCTTTTACTCGCATCTGACAATACTGGCTCTTAATAATCCTCCATAACAAATCAGCATTTTTAGAGAATGTCCGTTTTATAGGACGTGTTTCAGAAAGTCATGATGAATTGTCAGGCAGTGCTAGCACAGATGGCAAGTTAAATGCAGGGCTGGACCAAGCCCTCTGTGCAGTAGAGAACTGTGCCCGTACGGATGCACGTCATACTGGCCTAATGGCCGGCATTATTTCCTGTAGTTTTCACATGCCTGGAATGCAACAAAGGAAGAGATGCTTTTGAGGAAAAGCGAGGAATGGTTTTCATTTTGTTTTGAGAGACAGTCAAGAAAAAGAACATAAGTAAGGAGTTGCTTCTAAACAGCAGAAGCGCAACAAAAGACGCTTGACAAGACCATAGGCAGTGAGAAGGAGGTAACGTCCACCCAAGCCAGGAGGAACTGCTGGAATGCTGAAGATACAAGAAGGGTTCAGACAAACTCCTAACATGAGATGGAGAGAAGGCTGTTTAAAAATTCAAAACGTGCTGTCCCAAGTATCAATGAACACATCCAGGCATCCTGCTACCTTCCAAAGCCCGAGGCTGGCCCAGCTGTGGGCACTGAGCTGCTCAGGCCCTAGGTGTGAGGACCAAGCCTTGCCCAGGCCGCCTGCGCACGTGGGAAGCAGCAGGAGGGAAGCATGCCGAGCCGAGGGAGGCAGTAAGAGCCTCTCGCTGCCCTGTTTCGCCCTCCTGTGACGCAGCTGCAGTGTGGAAGCCAGGTAGGCAGCCAGCTAAGTCAGACCTACCCACCCCTGGGGCAGCCCCGCAGCCGGCACCGCGTCGCCCGAACGCAGCTGCACAGCTCCGGGCCTCAGCTGGCTCGGGGCTGGCTGTCTCTACTTCTGTTTTCACCATATAGAGAAGCTTTTCTGTGTTTTAGCCTCCCACTTGTGCAAATACTGATAAAAGCAGTTCTCCGCATCCCTAGATATTCAAGGCTGGAATACATGAAAGCCTGGATGTCCTCTGGTTACTAGGCAGACAGCTGATAGCATGGCTGGATCATGGAATGGAATTTTAAAATAAGTGTGCAAGCCTGCAAAATCATTCAAGTTGTGCAGCTATGTTGTTTTGAACATGCGAAGAAGGTAGGAGGGACTGTTCTCCACAGACTGACTCACTGGCACCGCAGGGAGCCTTTCACTTAACTCAGCAGAGATTGGATCGCACTCAAGAATCTTAATAAGGAAAATAAAGGAAAGCGGTACAAAAAAAAGGGGGGTTCTTCTGTCTCAGTCTGACCATACCACTGCATAATGCAAACTCTGTGTACACAGCAGCACAAATCACAAGTTAGATTCTTGCTGTAATTCTTTAGGGTATAACATGGCATCAGGGGCTCCAATTAGGTTCTGCGAGTGCAGCTTCCAGAATGGAGTCGGAGAGGAAGCACGACTAGGCTGAGGGTATTTGGTTTTCACAGTTCCACAGCTCCAAAAAAAAAAAAAAAAAAAAAAAAAAAAAAAAGCATACATCACAAGTGGCTCCTGGGAAGTGAAAAACTGATTAGAAGAAGTATTTTTTTTAAGCTTAGTCTCTCCTTGACTTTTGCTTACTTTCTAAAGCAAAATCCGCCCTTAGGGAGTATCCCACCAGGAGGAAAGCTCACATCCCCACCAGTTAGTCAGAGTTCCTTGTACTCAGTACCAGCTCCAGGTAGGCAATTGAATAGATTTAACTAATTAGTTCAGTCTGGTAGCTAAAAACATTAGGTCAAATTCAGAATTAAAGCAGAAATGGATTCAAGGGAGCCAGAATTTCTAGATTTTGTAATCTACAAACCAAGCGGGATGAAACAGAGGGCAAGAAAAATGTAAGGAAGCTGTAAGATAGTATAAATTAAAATAACCCCTCCTTTCCACCACTCACTCAGACTTAAAATTATCTTGTAAGTGGTGCATTAATTGTTACAGTTAAGAGTTACTTACTTGCAGTGTCAATAGTTAAACTATCCTTGAATTTGGGTCCATTTTGAATGGGACTTTTGTCCCACTTGAGATATCTCAACTGTCTGTCAAAGTCTAAACTAACTAAACTGCCTAAACTCTCTTTACAGTCAGGGCAGGGGAAAGGGCACCTCTAGAGGATGATTTATTCCACTCTTCTAAACATCTCTTAGGTGCAGATGAATCACCTTCTGGAGGTGCCCATTTCTCTTAAATGAGGGGTAGCTGCTTCTCCGTATTATCAGTCACATCAGGCTCTAATGAGCAAATGGAGATGCTGTTTAGTGAGAAATTCTTACAAAAGCAAAATGTGTTTTCATTCCAAATCAGAAAGAAATGTCAAAATGTTGTCAATTTACACATAATGAAAGTTCCAAGAAATATAGATTTAGAAATATTGAATTGTTTATTTTGATAATGTCAACTTGGCACACTTGCTAATGTCAAAACATGTTGTTTCAAAAAGTTAAAAGCATTTCATTTCAATGGCAATGAAAAATACAAAATATTAAAATAATGAAAGTTATTAGAAAGATGAGCAATACAGTGTAAAAAGAGGTCCACATAAGTGACTAGAATTCCTGATGCAGCAACTAGAATAAAACTAAACTAAGTGAAAGGATCGAGTCAAAGTGGAATATGTTTTACTTTACTACATGTTCTAAAGACAGAGATCATTGTTTTCAATACTGGTTCAAAATTTTATATAAAAAAAAAAATCCACACCAAACCTGTGTCTTCTAGTACAAAATTTTCCCATTTTTCCTCTAATGGTTCTGGTTATAGCTCAGATTAGTTCCCTTTGTTATGTGGAGGCAGCTGCTGTGCCATCTTCTCACCCAATCTTATGGGAATGATACTGTCTCAATGAAACTCTGATTTGGAGCCTGTTTCAATTTTAACTGCTTCCACAAGCTGTTCCAATACTTTTGCATCTGCCATCTCTGAAAGCAGGAAATCACACTCTGCATATGAAACACCATTATTTTGTGAAGTAAGCAGAACAAGATTTCTGATGGCATAAAAGTATTTCCAATTTTAGACAATCCTAAATGCAGATTAACAAATTCCTTCTTTACAACTGTCCTGTACCAGGAATGACAGTTCTTGATGCAAATATTTGACCTTGTTAAGGACACTGGAACATCAAAATGAACTGCTTTCTTTGCTTCTTTGGAGTTAATTTAAACATATCTGCTTACCTGACTGACCAACCCATATAGACTTTTTTTTTTTTTTTTCTGATTTTATTGCTTACAAATAGTGAGAAGTGTTTGCTAATAAATATTAGTGCACAAATGACAAGAAAATTGAGACAGCCAAGGTTAGCTCTTTTCATTTAAATTAAGACTTAAACTTGGATGTATGGAATGTTATGCGTTTAACATATTGTCAAATGTCTATAATGCAAGATTTCCAGTCAAAGACTCCCTATATGACCTTATAGTTTAACAGAACTTCTATGCTTGTTTAATTAAAAGATTCAGAATTATCAGTTTTGCTTTTTCTCTTTATCCTTTGTCCCATATTATGGCCCCACCTTCATGTCGTTCTCATAACATAGCTGTTTCAAGTTATGGCAGGCAACAGGGACGGGGGAGGAAGACTGTAATTCAGTTATAACAAAATTCTCAAAATATACGCAATAGCTGGAATATAAAAGGATCCTAGGGACAATATATATATATATTTAAGAGTGTTAATAATTAACTCTCTGATTTTATGTATTACCCTAACACTTAATAGCTACAGTTTCTGGTACACAATTCTGCAAGCTGAATAAGAATAAAAAGTTAACTTTTTAGCCATGTTGACAATATTGTTAACAATAAATGAGGGATTGGTGGTCTGGATAATAGTACAGCTGTACTCCTGAACCTCTAGGATGCTCTCCTGGCTGCTGGACATGATTTATCTGGCAGTGAGTAGGTATTTGTGCAAAATAATAAAAAAATATGTTCTCCAAAATGCAGCTATTATCTCCTGGCTTCTTCTCTCACTGGAAGTGTAACTGGCATCTGACTTTACAAGAGAACTTGGATAGTGTTCCTATGAAAATTAATAATGAAGAAAAAGGTTAAAATTTAGGAAAGAGCTGTCATGTTGTATCAGAAAGGATTGGAGAGGTCAGACAAGCCAAACTGGGGTAGGTCTCCCCAGAGAATCATGACATCACTCAGTTTCATTCCCCACATGCTCACCCGTCACAGAGAAGGCAATAAAGAAATGAAGTTCCCAGAGATCCAGCTCTGATCCGATCAGATCTGAAACCAGTTTTCAAGATGTTTGGATGAAAAATTGGCAATTTCTGTAGGAATCGGGCACTTTATGTTAGAAATTTCATTAAAGAGACAGGGTTCCACATGAACGGAGCTGAGAAAGTCTGAAGTAAGTTAGTGTACGTGTGAGCAAAAACTGAGTTAATGCCTTTGATGAGGACATCTTTCCTAAGTTACCAGGCCAAAAAGCTATGTGAGTCCATAGGGATGACTGATATTTAAAAACTGAGCTAGATAAAATATAATAGTTTCTAACTTCTTGCTATATGTCCTATATTCTTACATGGTACATGGATAAAACAAAGTGGGGCTAAATCCATCT
Source organism: Nothocercus julius (assembly GCA_013398735.1). Taxonomy (NCBI): domain Eukaryota; kingdom Metazoa; phylum Chordata; class Aves; order Tinamiformes; family Tinamidae; genus Nothocercus; species Nothocercus julius. The sequence continues at coordinate 1,842,204 of VZSV01000135.1, forward strand.
AACTTAATTACCTAAATGTCATTTCCTCATCCTATGAATAAATAATGTATATTAGGTACTCATGTGAGTAGTGATGAAGTCTGCATTCCCAAGTGTCACAATCATTCTATCTTTGGCCCTATGTCTTTTACATTAAATGTACTATTGTCAAATTAGATTTCTACTGTAGATCTGGGGAATGTCTTAGATGACCCTGAGCCTGTCCTTTTCTTTCAGCTGCATCAGATGTTCTTATAGGAGACATTACCTTCTCCCACCAAGCTTTTCTTCTCTTATTATTCTTAGACCATTACAGCTACAAGATCAGTACCACCAGTTTCAATTATTTTAGACAGCATGAAACAGCTTTCATGGGACCAAGAAAGCCTTTACACAGAATAGCCTATATTCTGGTCATTATGATGCTCTTCTGGGACATGTAGAGGGCTTGAATCCCATTAAGTAGAGAAGACAATTGAATCTGCCTTTCCTGCAACCTGGATGAGTACTTTAATCATGAGTTATTGGATAAAAGGTTATAGAAGGATCACCATTGGCTTCTCCAGATGTATTCTGTGAGAAGTGAAAAATAGCAACTTATATAGTTGAGCTTCACTGCTGAGGGCCCCACTGGGGCTGAAGTTGTAAGTCCTGGAGGGCAGCTTAAAACCACCTTTGTCCATAACATTTCCTACGGGCTAGCTTAAGTAGCTCAGCACATTTTCTAATTCTCATTATTATTTATGTCTCCTGGGGCATTGCACTGAAATTAGGCACCAAACTCAGGGCAGTGGAACAGACTAGTGATCTGAAATACAGTAATTGAGCAACTAACTAGAGAACCTATGACTTCTCAAGTCTCCAGAAATTTTGAATTATATATAATGGTCCGATAAGCTGGCAACTTCAGTATCCCACTTCAGTAGTATAACTGATGTTTTGAAACAAAATGTGTACCACATACTCATTTTATTCTGCACATTATCCTGTGTGCTCCTAGTAGAAACGATTCAGGCACTTGGGGAAAAAAGACAGATTGTCCAGCACCATTACAATCAAAGATATTATTTTTTGTTCACATCACTTCTAAAATAGTGGTTTTGAGATAAAGAAAAATTAACCAGATTTTGACTTCAAAGATTCTGAGAGATCAGCTGAAAATTCAACTCGATATACCTGATCATCAAAACCTGAAAATGTTTAGATGCTATTGTGGCACATTAACACATATTTTATTGTAATGCAGTCTATACATTGTAAGTAGGTAAACGAGTACTCCTGAAAAGTACAAAAGTAATAATAATAGCCATATACATTCTGCTTTCTAACCAGTCATGTTCTTTACCATGCTCATAACCACAGAAATAGACAGAGGCTGAATTCAAAGTCAGTCATAGATATTCAAGTTTCTGTATGTTTTTGTCAGAAAAACAAATCCAGTTATGGGCAAATACTTTAAAATATTCTGTATCCAATTTTGCTTGGAATTGCAGAGGAAACTCTGATAATGCTAGTTTGTAACTAAAGAAATTAGCCTTGTCTTTCTGAAAAGCCTTCAAACACATGTTTCCAATACCGTTCTTGCTGAAATGCAATGGAATATATTCAGAGACATTATGTTTTTTAAAAAAGTCTCATGTTTCCATGAAGCACTAAAACATATTTGACATGAACTGAAATGTCAGTAGCATTATATGAGATGACTTATATCACAAGCCACCGTGCCATAACAATAAACAGCCTTGGAAATGTGAATGGGAGTAACATACCTATTTGGAACTACAGAATGCCCTTTAGCCTCTTGCAGCTAGTTATTTCTCTGCTGTCATAAAGATGTTCAGCCTTGGTATGACCTCAATTTTTAAATTTACTGATTCTTTCATCTCTCCTACAGTTTTCTATACCAAGTTCCTTTACAATTTTAGGTTGCATGCAGCTATTTTTCTACTGGGAAAGGAGATGAAGGGGCTTGCAGTTAGACCATTAGCCTGAAGGTTGGTAGGCTTGAATCCACTCTGTCATAGACCTTTCAGATGATTACGGCCAAGTCAGCCAGGGGGTCTCAGTTCCCTAAATACAGAGAACCCACGTCCAAAGAGTTGTTCACATAGTACAACAACAGGGTTTTCTAAAGAGTTTCAGATCTAGATAGAATAAAGATTTCATTTTGTTACCAATTTCTTTGATGGATTATATGGCCCAAAGCCCTCTATAGAGGAAGCTAAGGAAGCAAGTGTTTTATAATAACACACTTGGAAACAGGCACTGTCACATAACATCTGTTTCAGTATCTATTGGCCGATTATTCATTGCCACACTGAAAAACCTCAACTAGCGACGGGAAATTAGTGTACCACCAGCCTGCCTTTCATAGCCATATTGAGAAATTGAAAAATATGTCTTGCATTTGGTTCATTCTTTTTACACGTATCATGTTTGATAGAAAGCATTTGAGTATACCCCGTTAGGAAAGTTCCCTGAAAATATTTGTTAACATGCCAAATTTTTGTGTTCTTATCTGAACAGTTGAAATACTCCTTTTTATGAACAATCCGTGTTTTGATTTCTCTGATATTCTTGAAACGCTAGATCACTCACAATTGTGATTAGTAGATTTGAGATTTCATTGTCTGTGTAAAAGACACAGTAAGATATTTGTTATAAACAGAACTCTATAAAAATGGGAACTGACGTTCTCAAGAAATCTGTTTTCAAAAATATACACTTTCAAAAAAGGAATGCAAAGCCAATATCCAAAACTCCTTGCAGAACTAGAATTATGAATACGTATATACATATCCATATATCTGTTTAAATATTTATACATGTATATATACACACACACACATTTATATGTATGTATGTATATGTGCATATATGACTTTACATGCCACTTGAGGAAGGACCCTTCTGTTCCAGCTCTTGTGTCTAAGTTACATGCTGAAGTCTAAGCTAAGCTTTATGATCAATGGAGAGAAACAGGCATTCCCAAAGGATCCTTTCAGATGAAGAAAAGCATATTAAAAGGCCAGATTCGCTCATCTTCTGCAGTGACTATACAGGGTGCTAAGCATACCTCAGATGTAGTCGTCTTTCTTTTTGACAACCAAAACAGGCTAAGATCAATCCCATCCTTTGTCCTGACTCTCTGAATGTCCCTGCGGCTGCTGGAGCCGTGGCTGCGGAGGAGGTAGGAGCCCAGGCAGCGCACGAGTCGGTCAGCCCCGGCGCTGGCACGTGGCTGCTGAACGAGCCTGTCTTCCAGCAGCTGCGGCACAGCGCTGCACCATTTTATCCACTTAAATCAGCATATTCTGACAGCAAAACCTTCAATACGAGAATTTCTGATCGGTTCTAGCTTTCAACAACACTGATCCTGGCTTTGGTTATTGTGTCTAGCACACGATATATGCCAGATCGAGTAGATGCTTTTATTAAGATTTATAGTCCCTGAAGGAGTGCAAAGAGGCTGGTGTCTTGCCCCTGGCACTCCACAGTCCTAACATGCTCTCAGCTGTTCTCTGGCTTCCCAGTTAATTGAATTATAGCTTAAGTTTAACCCTCTGCTGACCAATACTCCCAGCCAAAGCAACTCCCCAGCCTAAAATCCCCCTGTTTAAAAAGCTTGGACTGTTTATGTTTTCTAGCCATGTTCAGAGAGAATTGCAAAAGAGAAAGTTCTTACATCAGCATTGGTGGGACTGAGTGAAGGTACTAAAAATGCAAATGCAAAGCTAAATGCAGTGCTAAAATGAGCAGCAAACTTTTAAGATTTTAAGAAAAGAAAATGGGAAGAAACAAATGTTATGATTAGACAGCATACAGGCAGAGGAAGAAAGAAGTGGTGTTAAATCAGCACAGAAATTAATCTAGATAATTTATCTAAATATGCCCCCAATACAGTGGTATTAAGGAAAAAGAAATTATCTAGTTTCCAAAGAAAGACTGTAAAGGACAGAACTTTCTCCTAAATCAACATTTGGTTGAGTTCTAGTAATAGCTACATCTATTGTTAATCACTATTGGTTCTATATTTAGTATACTTTAGTCTCATTGACTGCCCTCTGGTTGCCTTTATTACTGTGTAAAATACATAATTAGCAGTCCCAGATGATGCAAAAAAAAAAAAAAAAAAACATGAATGAAATATTGATTTTTCAGTTTTCTTGTCCCCTAGAAAAAGCTAACGAGACAAATTCATCACTGGAATAATTAGTAGAAATTTTTCTTATTATGTTGTCAAACCAAGCCACATTCCACTGTTTATCCAGAGTTTTATCTGTCTTCTAGTGATAATTACTGAACTTCCAAACTTACTGTAAATAGGCACCAGATTTCTCTGTTTATCCAAAACCAGAGGATGAGAATACATAAACAACATAATTTAAATAGTTCTCAACTGATGAGATTTTGCTGAATGAGAAAAAGCACTTTTTTGATGTGGTAATTCTTGTTATGTTTCCATAACTCAAATGCTTCTTTTGAAAACCGGCTTTAAGAAGTAATGCTGGAAGTTCGCAAATGGTCCTAGACAATGTAAGGTCATGAGTGCTGACAGTAAACATGTACAAGAAAAGGAATAACAGAAATAAAGATAGAAAGGGCTTATATTCTAAATTATTTCTAAACTTCTGATCTAGTCAGACTTACCTGCGGGTCCAAATAAGTGACATGTAAATTTTATTGTATGATGACCCGTAGTAGAGATGGTCCTTGAGAAAGCCCTGAGGAAACTAAAACCCCTTTAGTCCATTCTGTTCAGAAAAGCAACTTGCGCATGAATCTAACTGCTTTCAGGGCAGTACTGCACTGTGTCATATAGATGGACCAGGTTACAGACCGCTACATTTTCTAGACAATTGTAAGTTAAATGGCTGAGAATTGTAATTATCTAAGTGTTGGATTCATGCTCCTAGAGGATGTCCTGTAGCTATAATATAGCCCTGTTAAAAATTAAATTGAAGAAATATGTGTGGAAATGTATGGTATTGCAGTTGCATGCATATTTCTTCAATTTATTTTTTTTAATTATCTTTCTTTGACCCTTTGCAGATTTTAAGGACAGAAAGGTGTTATGACTGTCATCTAATAAAAGCACCACATATAGTAAATTGGGATGTAATGTGGAACAGCAGATAATGAGGAACAAGCAAAGATATAAAGCATGTTAGCCAACATATGAAAATATTCCTGAGTTGCTCCTAGAAAGAGGAAGAAAAAGCACCACCATGAATATCACATTCCTCCCACTGAAGGAGTCGTGATGCTGACAATTCCTACCAAAAATTACTGACAAAAGGAAACTACTGACCTCAGGACCCCAAGGGTGAGCATAACACCAGGAATTTACCTGTATTATAACTCTTATTGAGGCTTCTCTCTGTACAGAAATACTCTTAACTATATTATTATTCTTTCTTTCTTTCTTTCTGTAACAATTGGGTTAGGACTAATAATTACTACAATATTGAGAGTTCAGTTAGATTAACGTTAATTTTTTGGCCCAATATGTGCTTCCTCTGTGCCCGTAGGCAAGATTTTGAGCATAACAACCAGGGAAAGACCTCATCAGGGGAAGAGCCAGAGGGAGCTCTGGGCTGTGGCTGCTGCCGCTGCATCTGACTGAGGAGAAGAAGGAGCCCTGGAAAACCTCCAAGAGGAGGGAAGGCCCTGGCAGACCTGTCATCGTGTCTCTGTGTAGAGCACCGGGGGAAGCAGAGCCTAGCAAAAGACAGAAGCATATCTGATTTCTTACTCATGGCCTGACCAAAGCAACAGCTCCCACCACTTGCACGGCACAAGAGGAGCCCGGATTAGGGAACGTGCCCTGCTCCTGCCACGCTTGGGTCGCTCTGATCTAGGCTGATGCAATTTTTAAGTCTCTCCCACAGAGTGATGGCTTCTAGATCTCAGACAAATCTTGCTGCTTAACTCTGAATTTTCTCCAAAAGTTTTAACATTCTGACTGAAGTGCAGACATCAAACTGTAATGCTTTATTCCAGTAATGATCTCACCAAAGACAAGTATGACATTACAGCTATTCATCTCTCACATCGCCTCTTACCATTAATATAACTGTGGAAAGGATCAGAAAGAAGTTCAATTTTGTAACACATTTGTCTTAAGAAACACAGTGTCTGATGCTTCCGTGAAGTCTGATTTTTCTCTCCTACAGATTGCAACAAAGTGGGGTCCTGATCCCTCCAGCTTCATCACATCAGGTCTTGAGACTACCAAGGTCTGCAGGCAACAGAGGCAGGAAAAATACAGAGAGAGATCTAGAACTAGGAAACTTAGTGAGCCAGATCGACGGCACCGGGAAATTGAAGAAGCTGCCACTTCGTGACAGCTCTGTCAGCTTTTCTCTGCAAAGCCAGATTAGCTTGTGATGAATAAGGGAAAGAACTCTTTTTGTGTTTAATCAGGAAATCTGAAAGATGGCTTATGTCTGAGAGATGAAGATCAGGTACACGTGGGTGACATATGGAGTTAGGGTGATTTGTACTTGTTTAGCCAAAAAAAAAAAGAAAATACAGAGAAAAAAACCCTAATTTGTTAAATATTTTTGACATGTTAATAAGTAGTTTATTTATACAAATAGTTGTATAAATATACATAGTTGTATATTTATAGTTGTATAAAAATACTGTATATGTATAAAAATTTAGTTGTTTTAATTGTATAAAAATGCAACTGTTGGCTGTTGGCTGTTCAATGCTTTCAAATATAGTATTCTACCCAGCAAGGATAGAAAAGTCAACATTTTTTACATCGCTACACATCTTTAACTCAGAAGATATACAGGTATCTCTAAGATATAGTAAACCTACACATGCTAACATGCTTAAAATGGTAACATCTTGTTGAGGCTGTGTAGGTACTAAATACATATAATAAAAATTCCTTAATGTTTACTCCTTCCTGGCTTAATGTTTTGTGCTGATTTCTTAAATGGTACCTAATGCAATCCTTCTCCTATGGGAGCTGTAACTACCAGTTTCCTATTACAGGAAATGCTTATCTACAGCAATAGAGATGCTATTATACTTGTCACCAGGGTATTGTCGGTTCCGGGTTAGCCTTGATCTGTGTCTTGTATTATTCTCATTTTCATTTTGATTCTTATACTTGGTACGAAACTTCTCTCTGTGCTTTCAAGATCAGTATAACACTCCTGTTTTCACTTTTCTCCTTCCCACTTTTTCTAAGGTCTTAATTAGCAACTCTTTATTTTGGATTTAGACTATAAGGAATAAACTATTCTGGTAGCCAATCAAGTTATGATTGCAAAAATCAAATGCTTTGCAAGCATCTCCCAAGGAATGTGGGTGGCTCATAATATCAATTGTGGAATAGCCCGAGTCAAAAAATATGTCATGATTTTGTCCAGAAGTAACAGATTTCAATACATGTCAATACATTCAATACATGTCATGTTACATTTATTACAAGGAAGATTAGATACTTCACAGATGCCAGAAACATTTGTATTCCAGGAATGTCCGTGTGGACTATTCATCTAAACATCAGGCTTCAAGGAAAAGTTCTAGCTTACTGCTGCAGAGCCTTTTGAAAATCCGCCCCAAGTGGACATATTTGCTGCCTACACACAGTACTGTGAGTGATATGAAATGGCAATAAACTGATGCAAAGCTTTTGAATTTTTGAATAAAGTATTTGAATTCTCTGAGTTTGAAGTTAAGAATTTGCGACAGCACAAGGGTGTTTTGACGAATCTAGCTTCACAGATGCAGCTAGATGCTTATCATTTGAGTGGAGGCATGCCAGTTTGGGGATCCTGAAATAGCTCTGTGTATGTTTCTGTCTATGTATTATTCAGCTTCCAAAACCCATTTTAGTAGAAAATCAAGGCTAAATTGCAGAGCCACCAAAGTGACGCTCTTTCGCACTAGGGCCTGCACCTTCACCTGCTTTGGTCTGATACGACATCTTGCATAAGTCTCAGAGTAAGATCAATATCTCAGACACCCTCATCTGTTCCATTCTGACTTAGTCCACCTTTTATGCACTTGTGAGCTGCAGGCTCACCTGTGACCACACTCATCTGGAGGAAGCATCAGCTGCCATCAAGCTTCCTCATGGAGTCAGAGGTATGGCACTACTGTGCCTTGCTTTAGCCAGGTTCTTTGTTTTGAGACACCAGTTAGGAAGTCAAGGGCTGACAGATATGACTGTAACATTGGAACAAGTGCAACATAACTCACAGAGACATCCACCGGTTAGTTGTAATTACAAAATATGATGCAAAGAGGTCCTAGCCTCTCAAGCTGTAAGAGTAAAATGAACTTGTCACATGTTGAGGAATTTAACATTAACTATAATATTTTCTCTCACTTCTAACTCTCTTTTGATGTGTCTTAAAATGGCAGATAAAGACAATTGCTGGGTTTAAAGCTCTAAAGACAGTAATTGTTTCTTGATGTTAGGTCTGCTCTCATCTGCCTTAGCACCCATCACAGGTAAACTTTCATGAGATTTGCCAAACTGTTGAGGCTATTACTTATAACTTGAAATTGATTTATTTTGCCTACTGCATTGACCTTCTCCTGCATATTCAATGTTTTTTTATGCATGGCAAAGTAAAAGCAACTTCATATTTAAACACTTTAAATACAAAGATAAAAGATATCTTGTTATAAGCTACATGTTCCTGTAATAACAAGCTGACAAAGACTTCATGAGAATGTTCATTGCTAGCAACAAAATGGAATTTTTGTAATAGTGTCATATTGGAAAATGAATTCAATGATACTATTTAGAGCAAATGTTATTAGTAATATGCAGGCTTTATTTTGAAAGTTTATGAGATCTGTGACCTGTAATGCAAAGATATGGGAACTAAACAGAAATGTTCTCGTGACTATGAGGCATGGTAGAATGAGATCCATTTTGTTTTACCCTTTTGTCTAACACTGCTATAATAAGATTGATGTATTAGTACCAGCTAGGAAAACTCCTGGGTTGAATGTCAAAGAGTTACTGTAACCAGAGGAAGGAGCCAATAAACCTGCTTCTATTAACATGGAATTATCTAATTAGCATAGAATGCTAATTAAAGTCTGTATCATTTCTGCACGAGTATCTAAGAATATGAGCAATAATTCTGTCCATACTGAAGCTGTATCTGTTTCAGCAGCAGAAATGCTCTTCACCAGTAAAATAAACATATCTCGAATTTCGGTATGGAAACCATACAGCTCAGGTCCTTGTATCAATCTGAGATATTGAGACTGAAAGACATTCCAGTAAGAACATATGAATTTATGAATTCAAAATGTATTTATGCTTAATTTCTCCTTTGTTCAAAAGACACCCTTGAAATGTCACTTCTTCCATCTTCCACTTCTGTTTCAACAAGCAACGTCTCAGAAAAAAACACTGATCCAATAACATAGGTCAAAAAATAAAACACCCACTTAATTCTTATTTTTTAAAGTTTCTAGAGCTAACCTTTCTCCTCAGGAAAAGTTTCACTGGAGAAATACTACCTGTGCACGATAGTGGTCTGCTTGGGTATCTAAAGGGACTGGAGCCCAGGTCTGAGGGCCAGACTCATGCAGGGGGGGAAGGCAGTTCTCAGGGCAAACCCCTGCCCATGTGTTTGAAGATGTGTCCAGCAACTCTGTCCTCTCTGCCACACACACACACACATAAAAAACGCTCAGAATTTGTATAGGCAGAGAGGCAACTGCTCTGGCTCTAAGCACTGGCCGTCTGCAGCCGCGGGCAGAAGCAGTAGCAGCAGTCAAGGCAGCTGGAGCTCCCGGCGCCACACACTGAAGAAGAGATGGGCTGGAAGGAAGAGTCTTGCACATGAGATGCCAGCTGGACCGCGTTGTTCCATGATATCAGCAACATGGGAGCTAAAATATAGTCACAAGAGGCATCTTCAACTCAGCTATTGGCCCTTTCATGCATAAGCTGAGTACCAAGAGGGAAGTGAACTCTCTTTACCAAGAAAAAGCTACACTTCTCTTTTCTCAAGCACCACTCACAGACAGTGTTTCTAAGGTTTCAGAGAATGATGAAGGTTATTGGTGCTCACTGTACCGTTTGCAATTACAAAATGTCACTATTCGGTACTTTTTCCATGTTCTCCTCTCCACACTGCAGTCTGTGATTAACACTTTATGTTTCAAGAGAATACCCTGCCTGCTCTTTCTGTTTTGCTTTCATATTTTTTCTACTTGTTTATCTTGCTGTATTCCTGAAATTGCTTTGCTACTTGGGGACTTAGAAAAATCTGCTTCTGCGGTGGCATTTTAAAACAACTTAGCTGGGCTTTCTGGCACTCTGACAGCCAGAGTGAACTACGACACACACATGTGCTTTCCAGTGACTCACTGCAGGTATTCAAGTGGTTATCTTAAAAAATGAATAAAGCTAAGTGGTTCTGTACTCACAGCCACCCTGCCACTAGCCAGATCCTCGTGTCAGGAGCATGTGCTCCAGCAGGACATCCCCACTGCCTAGCTTTAGGGACCTCATTTAGCTGCTTAAATCAGGCTCTTGCTTGAGCACCTAAGTCAGGAGCTCAAATAATTCTGTAATGCTCTGGGCATGCTTGGCAGATACATCCTTTTTCCATTGATTATTCAGTGAGCTCAGGCTCCTAACTCTGGATCTAAGTTAGGGGCAGGCAGCTGGTATGAATATGCTCCGTTCCCTCCTTCCTATCATGCGAATACAGGTTTGTTTGGCCAGAGAGACCTATCAGCAAAGCCTGATGTGAAGGTGAGTAATACAGTGTGGAGTCACTCATTCTATAAATAACTACATTTGACAAAGATATATGACATATAAAACACTGCAGATATGGGAAACATAAAATATAGGGGCAAACATATAATCTGACCTTAAGCTAAGCCCTGACATGCAATAAAATGGAACCATACAACCCAGAGGTAGAAGACCTGAAGTATTAGGTCGGTTAGTCTGGCTTTTCCTACTACAGGACAGTCACATCTGGTACATTCTGCATCATTTTAACAGCAAATCCACATTACCATGATTTACCCATGGATCAACAGCAGCAAAAACTATCACAATACATTAAACTAAATTAAATAACTTTTCTAGAAAGTGACTTTTACAGGGCACCCATTTCAATTCTTGTTTGGGTATTGCAAGTGCATGGTGCTCCCTCCAACCCCAATGCAGCCGGTTTTGTCTCGTCGTCAGGAAGAAAACTGTTAAGTCTTAAAATCTCCCTCAGGTTCCTATTTGATGGAGGAAGAGGAGCAAAGGTCCACGCTCACCCCACAGCAGCAGGGAAGAGGCAATGAGCACGGAAGGCACAGGACAGGACTCATTCTGTCTCTAAGGGAAAGTCAGCAGCTCTTGAGCTGTCTTCATTGTAGCAGCATGGTGATCACATCTTATATCATCAGTGTAGATACAAGTAGCCTCCCATTTGTAAACCCATGTCAGGATTTACACATAAGACATGTAAATTAGGGAGAAAAAAGAAGAAAAAGGGTCCTTTTGACAGCCACACAGCTTAGAATAGTCTCAAAGCTCTGAACACAGAAAACAAAGAGCATGAATATTCAGCTGTACTTTCCAACAGTCTGACTTTGACCTTCTTTAACTTTCCATGAACATTTGGAAAACTCATGTCATCATATTTTACTACTATCAATATTCATGGAAAAGAAATGCTAAGTTTTTATGCTCAAATATTCATGGAAAATGAATTTTATATTTGTTTTCCATAAACATGAGTATCAGAGTCCTGGTTATTAGCATTAGTTCCATACAGGCAAGAAACAGAAACAATACCATGTGCCTTACGTATGCATTCACAATTAAATGGTACAGACAGCATTCCAAAAGAGATCTGTAGAGCACATGAATCAGAATAACGGAACAAATCTGCAAAAACAGCAAACTGTATATAGGCTTTCCATCAATGGAAAAAAGAAGGAAAATTTATCAGATACGATTTAAGTATGAATTATTCAGCCAGCTCTTTTTGCAGACCTGCCTTTTAGCATTATTATTTTTCATGTTAGACAATATAAACTACTAACTCACTTTATACAAGTTAGTAAGCTTCTGATCTATTATTTTTATAAATGATTTTATCAGGGTGATCGTGCTGAGAGCTTCTGTTCTGGAACTAATAACTAGTTAAAAAACATACTTCTACTGGAGAGGCTATAAATAAAGCCAACTGAAAATAAGAGGAAAGCAACATTATTATCCCCATTTTAGAGATGGTATACTGAAGTGCAAAGGAAACCTTTTTAAAATCTGACCATAACCAACTTCTTAGATAACATGGTAGTAGATATAAAACTCAACACAGACCCCCTGTTTATTACTGGTCAGACTCCATTTTCCTATATTCATAGGACTTCGTGTTTTGTAGTAATTTTATAAGATCTTTTGATTTTAAAGTGATGATATATGACCATTCGATCTTTTCCCTGGAAGTCAAAGTTTATTAACCACTTCTTGAAATCACAGAGAGCAAATAAAATTTCTCAAAATTATACTGCATCTCATGGAGGTTACACTTCTTAAAACAACTGCCTTTATTTCACTTCAATACTGTGGTGAATGTTTACTCTCCTGCACAAAGCCAGGCACTGTGTACTCTCTTGGATTTTCAGAGCTCATTGCCAAAATTACCTAGATACTTGACTGTGGCCATGTAGCACTGTGAGCTCACTGAAGGCTACCGAGTCCAGCTTATTACACTTATACAGTCAGACCCACAATGTTTAGCTCCTGTAAGCAGATCCAACCAACTCACTAATGTGCCGAAGTATGGCAAGCACTGCCTGACTCGGGAGGCTTCAGAAGAGAAATCCAGAAGACCGAAAACGGTGCTAAACTGGGAACTAGACACCGGAATTTGAGTGGGTTTTATGCTATCCATATATGAATTCAAGTCTATATCCTCTTTCAGATATTGCCTTCAAAAGTAATTTCTGGGCTAATTTTGATGATGACTCTTCTAGCATCTTTCATGCGATTGTGCTAAAAGTTTCTCTTTGCAAAAATTCTATGATCACAAGGAAAAGTAACATTGCCATTTGGTAGTATTAGCACTTTTCTCAGCTAGATGCTTATGACTTTGGACAGTATTTCCCCTAAGATATTTCTTATTCCACATTTTTACTATCCCCAAATCATGTTCAATTCTGTCTTTCTTAAAAAAAATGGTTATTTTTAAGTCTTCGCTCTGCACTACTGGAAAAAGCTACCACATTCAATGCAAGATGTAAATTATTATGGTATTGCATCATAGACCTTTTATGAACTTTTATTTTGCTTAGACAAAGATGTTCCACATTTTTGTTGAGTCTCGGGGAGAGGTGGTGACTGACCCCAGAGTTCTTTTCAATAGTTACTTAAGATCAACTTCTAAATGCAAAAGAGGGTGGTCTTGGCAGGAGATCAGAACCCCAATTTACAAATACCATGCATGTTTAGATAGTTTTTATTTTTAGCTGCTATATTGAAGTTTCTAATAGAGACAGCGTAGGTTTAAAATGTCCACTGCATTTAAGCAAAAAGAAGAATACCCTGGTATTCCCTGACCCATTAGGGAATTTATTTTATTTTAATGTGCTTCACATTTCCTAAGTAAGCTTCCTAATTTCCACCTATAATGAGTGTATTATCCAAGTAACACTTCACTTTACTAAAAACTATTATGCGGTCTGCTCAAATGCAGACAGATTGCTAGCCACTGCTGAAAGATGTCTGCTGAGAACAGAAATGGTGGGTATTAAATGTTAACTAGATTCAACCGAACATAAAACATTCACTGAAAAAATTGACCACTATTCAGCAAGTACTTCATTTATCTGCAATTAAATAAAATGAGAATTAATCATTTTCCATTGCATCTGCAAACACATTTATAACTCTGTATTTGGAAGGGCCCTGGAAAGGCCATATGAGCTCTTGCATCTCCAGACAGGATCTACTCTATTTACATCATTCCAGGCATGCCTGGCAACCTGTTCTTAAAGATGACAGAGACCCCAAAACTGTTGCCGACTTCTGAAACCACTGCATCCTTACTGTTATAAAGATTCCTGTAGTGCCTAATCCCAATCCTAGTACAATTCTAGGGCATTTGTTCTTGTCTATTCACCATTAAAGTGGGCTCCACATTATTCCTTGCCTTGGTATGGAGGCTCTTGTCTTAGCTGTTTTTGCAGGCTTTTAGCATGTCCTTTTTTTACTTAGGGTAAAGCTGAGTTCTTTTCAACTTTCTTCCTGGATTATTTTTTCTAGTTCTCTGCAACAGAGGGAGTTTCTAATGTGGCTAACAGACCATTTCTGCTTCAACTGGTATGATACCATCCTATATAATAATATGATCATCCTAGGAGTGTGAGAGAGACAAGCAGGGGGATAGAGGAGGGCCTCAATTTTTGTTTATTGGTGGTTTCCTGAATGTGTCTGCCTCCATACGAAAGCTGAAATCCTCCACAACTTCTATGTATGCTCAAAAGGTCTTGGCCTCCTGTTAAAAATCTGGTCCCCCTCCGAAGCCAAAGCGCTGGCTCTGGCAGACTTTGCACGGGGGCTGCCCCAGAGCCCGGCCGTGGGCAAGAGCAGCACAACCAAAGCGTGGAGCACACATGCTTCGCGGGGCCGCATACCTGTCATTTCTGCTGGGGTTAATCTGGATGATGCCAAGCTTTCCTTGCAGCACCCCTTTTCCTCTCTATCCCGGGGCACCCACTTTGTGCCTCCTCCTTACAACCCCTGATGGACAGAGGCCACTCCAGTGGGCTGCAACCCACTGGTACCTCCACCTTGCACACAGCCCTGGCTTAGCTGTGATGCCAGGGAAAGTTTTGCTCTCCGCTGCTGATCTTCCTTGTGTCTTTGCCTGTAGATACGTGATGTAATATTTTTCGTATTTATGTTTCCTCTGCAATCCTTTTAGGATTCTAATGCTAAGCAGCGGTTGCTTTTAGTCACAAAATGCATTAGTGGTTCTGTACGGATCATAGTGGAAATGCGTTTGTAGCAAATGACAGTCATGAGGGAGGCATAAGGAATTATTTTTGGGAAATAACTGTCATAAGGGAGTCACTTGTGCTATCACTTGAGTGTTTTTAGTACTCAAGAGCAGGCAATGTGAGGTAAAAGCTTTCTGTGCACTGGAAGTGGTACTATAATGAACATAAACAGCTACTGAATATATTAAGGCAGGTCATCTATCCTTTTCTCATTATATGCTAGATACTCTGCTATAAATGGTAATTAATGTAATTAGTTCACGTAAAGACTTATCTGTTTCCTTACAGAAACCTTTAGAGGAATGTGTGTAACATGCGAAGCTACAACCACCTACGACGGATGCTGTAAGACATGACACAACCTTGCCAACGGATACATCAGGGAACTGGAGTGGGGTGGACATGAGACAGAAGCGCTGCCTTCAGCACTGTTAGTGTTCAGATGCTAAACATGGAAGATGAGCATTACAAATGCCACAGCACACTGGTGTTTTGCTATATTCCCAAGGCTTTCAAAGTGCCTACACCTGGTTCCCAGTTTAAAAGCAATGCCCAAATGTGCTGCTCTGCTTGCATGAAGTAACTGATTCTACAGGACTCCCTACAAAGAGAAACTTGCCCGCGCACTGTGTGCCATCAAGAGCTGGGGTCTTTGCTTGCAGCTGGGCTTTGTGATAGTGAAAGGTCATCTCTATCTTGTAGCAGTGGAATGAGTCTTCAAAGACTGCATTGCTGTGACACTGAAACACGACGGGGTGAGATCAATCTTTTATCAGAGGGGAGAGATGTTGTTCCGAAGATAAGTGTCTTTGAGAAGAAGGACTCATCAGTAGACATTAAGCAATGCTCCATAATCTGAAATACTACTTCCTTCCACATTTTGAAGCAAAAGTAAAAACATTTTCTTCATGAAAAAAGTACCTGTTTGGTATTCCCTAAGCGACTGTGAAGTCCCCTTTTCACAGGAGATATTGCTCAGAAAAGATTTATGAAATGTGGCAGGGCAACATCAAGGCCTTAGAACCATTAATTTAAAATGCCTTTCCCCTTCATTCTCCCGTGTAAATTGCTGAGCAATCATGATTTCTTTTTACCTTCTGCTCTCAGTGATACAGCTCATGTCATGCCAAGATCACAGTTCCGTGACATTAATTATACACAACCAAGATACACTTTTTATTTTGTGCCCAAAGCAGAAAAAAGCGCAAAGGAACACAGGAGACACTGACTGTTCTTAGGGAATTTCTTTTCAGCTTGGTACTTCTTTTAAAACTATGTCTTGAGAGATCTTTCATTTTGAAAGCTGTAAAGAGGTCAGTGCTACATTCAGAGCTGTATATCTGTGGAATGCCTTAAAATACAGAACAATAATGTCAGAAGAAAATTCCTTGGGCCTGCTTACTTTCATGCAACTAAATATAGGTGACATTGCCAAGATAACGATCTGATCTTAAGCCCTCACATACAATCAAATAGAGGCATGCAACTCAGAAGTAAAAGACCTGAGTATTTGGTTGGCTACTCTGGCTCTTCCTACTACAGAACCGTCATATCTGATACCCTCTTCAGTGTGAACAACTTCCATCATTTTAATTGCTAATCCATATTATCATGATTTACCCATGCATTAACAGCAGCAAAAACTATCAGCAGCAGGGGAAGTGGCAATGAGCACTGCAGGCACAGGATAGGACTCACAATTTTTCCCTCTGGCTGTGCTGTCCCTAAGGGAAGGTCAGCAGCTCCTGAGTTGTCTTCACCAGATCAGCATGGCCATAGCTTTCAAGATCTCAAGAATTATTGGTCTGGGACACTGAGTGAGGGCAAAAGAGAGCTTAGTTTTGGTCTGCCTCTAAGCAGGTCAGGAAACTGACCATTACTCCAGGAACAACTGGTTACTACTCCAGTTAGGGGGAAACATGAATTCAAATTAGGATCACTTAAAAGAATGTATTAGTACTCATCCGATACCTACATCCAATACTTACAGGTACGTAATACCTACAGGGAACCAATCTGGAGAAAGCCCCCAGCAAAGATTAAAAAAAGAAATTTAAACACCTGTTACAGCAAGGCAGCTTTACCTCATCTACAGTCTCCAGTGGTTCCTACGGACCAACAACAGCAAGATCCCATTGCTTGCCCAGATGCAGCAGGAATGAGCAAAGAGAGAGCAGTAACTCGGGGATCTCCTGAGGACAAGCTACCGGCACGTGGATTGGCATATCCTGCGTGGTAGGAAGTGAGTAGCTCTGGTCATGCTTCCAGCTTCACCACTGGGAAACTGCACCAATGTCTACAGAAATCCGTAACACCCTTGGCTCTGCCAGTGCTATGAATGGCGAAAGAGACATTTTGAGTTTAGCAACCACAGACAGGTAAATAACAGTGCGCTACATTCCTGCTGAAATCCTCTTTCAGCCCTGCCAACAAATACCTCAGCCTACTCCCTGTGGCAAATGATGAATGCTGCTCACAAGCAGAGCAATCACTTTCTAGATAAGGTTAAAAAAAATCAATATGGACATTTCAGCTTTCTGCAATTTTTTGCTTGGATTCTTGTGAAGAAATATTGGTGATTTTTAATGGTCTTTCATACAAATATTTTCAATTTTGTTTTACATTATTTATAGATCCTCTCTAGCTTGCTCCTTTCTTCAACTTTTTAAGGGCTTCATAGCTTCTGAAACTCCTTTGTGATGGATTAATGAATTCAGATTTTGTATGGAATTTTCTAAAACTTACAATTTCACACACATAAAACCTCATGAACTGACAATACAGTAACCACCTTTGGCAACTTATGTTCTATAAAAAATATAATTATAGTAATGGCATAAAAAAAGAAAGAAATCATACATAAGAAAGTAATTCTGTTTAAATGTGTAAGTAGTCCTGATGAAAAAGAAAAATAGTTTATTCTTTTTATTTTATTAGAACTAGTAAAAATAATCTGTGTTTTAAGTGTTTTGCCCTTGCTGTTCCATGTCCCTTTAAAGGTTTTGCTAGAAAAATGACTCCCTCCTCATCCCCATCAAGAAAAATTCAGATTTTTCCTTGGAAAAAGCGCTGTGAGGCTCCTAGGTGCGTGCCTGGGGCTCTCAGAGACACTTTTTGCAGATAGGCAGGAAGCCGGCAGCTCTGGCTGCTAATAGAGTTCCAGTGCCCGACAGGAGCCTTGCCTTGGCGGAGCAGCCGAGAGCGTGTGGGAGCTCGGCGGGGACGGCAGGCAAAGGCGCCGTCCTGCGGACAGCCCTGTTTCCCACGGCCGAGCCGTGGGGCTCTGCCCAGCTGCCAGTCACAGGGCAAATTGTCCACAACAGACCCGGGCTGACAAACCAAGAGGTGAAGACAACCTTTTTTCGTCTTCACTAGAGGCAGCAGCTTCCAGGCTGCTGTGGGAAAATTCCAAATTTCCATGCAAGCTCTCTTGCCCCAGCTGTGAGTGTAGCTTGAACCACCAAGACATGATCCTTATTTTGCTTAAAGGTGTAGATCAGTTTCTAGAGTTTACAGTTAGCTATCCATTTCCTACTAGCTGGAGGAGCTGTATTCAAAGTAGGGAAAAAACTCAGCTGCAGAGCGTACGTGATCTTTCAACACAGCAATATTTAAGAATTCTTGAGCTTTTGAACAGCAATCAGTTAATCTCTGCAATTGCACCCGACTAGCCAGTGTCCTTATTTAATTAAGGAACAATAACGCTCCACTCATGTTGTGTCAGCTTATTTATGTTAAGCTATTACTGCATTCTTTATTCCTTGCTTGTAGTTAATGGTTTTTCTATTAGTGGCTTGCATTCTTTTTTATTATAGTGTACTTGATAAAACTGTCCATTTCTGAAAAAGAAAAGATAGCTTACCATTTACCATCTCATTTGTCACTGAGAAGTTTAATTAACACAGTATTTCTTTCCACACATGAATTTTCTCAGTTGCTTAACCAGCACTTTTTTGCTCTGCTCATGCCTGGACATTCCAAATGCAGCAAGTCAGGGACATGGAAACAGCACTGGTTGGTGTAGGAAAGAGCATTTAGTGTGTCTTGAAGGAAAAAAAAAAATAGCTCTTTTTCATCTTTGAGCGGATCTATTCCCAGGGAATTTAAAATAAAGTATTACATAAACCAAAGAGAAACTGCCTTCTGAAGAGCAACTGCCTCACGACAGTCCAGATTATTGCTCTGCTGGACAGTCTATTGCATCATGGAAAATGCCAAAAGCCCAACTAACAGCTTCAGACCTAAACAAAAGAAGAATGCGAGTTAAAACTAAAGAACAGGAGGATTCTGTGCTACTTTGGGTTCTCAGAATAAATTAAGAGAAGTGAATGCAAAGGAAATGGCCACTATAATTTGTCACCTGCTCTGTTTGCATAACCTTATGCATTAGGCCTAACACTATGTTTAAACACAGCATTTCTGTGATTCCTCTGAATTCCTACACAAATTCTAATCCTTGTAAGTGTTACTTTTTTGTATTGTGAGCATATCTTCAGTGGAAAACCTACCAATTCTCTGAGGAAATTGCACCAGAATTTATCTTTTTTCTTTAAAAATTCCAAAATATCTAAAGTGAATTTCACTAGCCACAGCTTTCAGTCATTGGTTTATTCTGTACTATTTGCCAGATTAAAGTCAATTGAAAAGGGGAAGTTACTCACGTGGCAGACAGGGAGAAACAAGTTTTACTTTTATATCTAAATAACTGTGATACTTGACAAAATACAGATACCATAGAAAACTGGGGAAGTATCACATTCGGGGTGTTTCTACAAAGTTCTTTCTATAAATAATTGCATACAGCAACAGTTCTTCATGTACACAATACAATCTTCTTATGCAATCCATTTTTCTGAATACTTATCTAAGAAAGAAAAAAAAAAAAGTCATTTTTCTCCTGACAGTGCAGAATGAACAAAGGTGCTTCTAAGCATAACAGGACTCAGGGAAATCTGCTCTTCTTTCATTCCACTCTAAAAACTGGCTTATTGCAATAAAATATGGATCACCTGGGAATGACGTGGGCCGACCTTAGTGCTGCACTTGAAATCCCTCACAGGACAAGGCTGAGGGGACCTCCAGCTGCCAAGGAAGGGACCTGCAAGGAAAGCGTGACTTTGAAGTCACGTTTTTATTTTGATCTCACCCGTTCTCTCCCCAGATGTGAGATAAAGCAGTCAAATAGCTTTTCATTCCTCAGTAAGCACCCAGGAGCTTGTGAACTTCCCGGGGTGGGCGTGAAGGGGATTCCGGCGCTCCGATCCGCTCCGTGCTGCCAGACCCTCGTCCATGATCTTCACAGAGCTAACGCAGGTAGCACGGCACGTGCTGGGGACAGGGCTAAACCGCTCCTCACGTTACCCCACTCCAGACCGCTTCGAGCTGAGACAGTCCTTCCTATTTGTGTCCATCTGTCTCTGCCAACCACTCCTCCTAGAAGAGCGATCTCTGCCCACTTTCACACAGTGGTCAACTTGCAGCTAAAACCAAACCCTTAAACCGGTAAATCCAGCTGCTCTTTCTGACCCTCCTGGAGTTAGTGAGCTGAAAACCATTTCTACAGAGCATGCGCTGTGCAGAGCCCTCTGCCAGCTGCGACCGCAGCCATCGAAGGACAGGAGCAAAACCCAGACAAAGCTCTACTTAGGAATAGCTGCCGCTTTGGCAGCTGAAGCCAGGAGCTTGTGTTCGCGCATTCGGCAGTGCAGAGGGACTGCTGCAGTGCCTGCCACCCGCTCCGACCCCAGTACCGGCTCCACCGCATGCAGGAGGATGAATGAGACACAGACTCCATCAGCAGCGAGAGGAAAAGGTGGCGCCACCCGCTTGCTCCATGCCGTGGGCTCATGGGGTGCTGCTTGCTGTGCAGACCAAGTTTGCACTCCAATTTTATCATTTAATTTTAAATAGAGGTGGTTGCAGTACACCTGGGAGTCACTCATGACCAAAGCTCCAACTCAGTCTTTGGATCTGGAGCAAGTGAGTGAGCTCTTACATGGGGGATTTTGCAGCAGAGAGGAGTAGCTCAGAGCTCTAAACATGTAACCGCACCTAGAAACTTGAAGATAAAACTTAGCTAAGATAACACACCAACAGAGGCTAAGCAAATTAATGCAACACGCTCACCTTTCTGTTTCGCAATCTTCTCATTCATCTGCATCTCCTCGGTATCTGAGGCATAGCCTATACCCAGTGCTTCCAGATTACACTGGAAATGCCTTTAAGACCACAGAGAACTATCTCCCAGCTTTATTTGTGGTTTCCTTGAATTATCCGGGTAACCACATTGACAACACACTCAGCACCAGTCATGTAACTGCAGAGTGAGACTGCTCTCAGCTACCTTTTCAGGCACATGCTTTTTGTTGCTTTTCACCTCACATAAGTATCACTGAGGTGGCAGAAGCCGCTTTCTTTTTCTAAGCTTCTCTAAGTAGAGACACAAAAGTTTAGAGGACAGTAACTCTGTGATTTGGTGCAGCATTTGATATTACCGAGGGGTTGAGCTTTGCAAGCAATTATATTATACCCAGTATATATATTTTTCCAGTGCTACTTGCACTGGTCAGACACCAAACCCAGATTCTGAGTCATGCTCAAGCTACTGGATCCCAGTGCTCTCTCCATAAGGAAGAGCACTGGGAGAAGCCTGGGATGTAAGCTATTGCAGAGGTAGCCAGAAGGACTATCACCTCCTACCAGAAGGAGCAAGGGTGGACCAGCACAATCATTCTCCTGCTGACACCAGCCACATGCTTGCAGAAGGCATGTCACATCCTTGGAGACAGGGAAAAGTTGGGGAACACCTGCCAATATTTTCTAGCTGTGAGATTTCAGCACTTGGCACCTGCTGTCAGTTTTTCACTGCTGCCTCTTCTTCTGAATGTAATTACTGGGGCCTCTAAACCATGGACTGGAGGACAGCCAGGTTATTGAAGGACTGTCCTTCTGTAGAAATAGAGGTGAGCTATTTTATTTGAACTTGAAAAATAGCTTTAATGAAGTTCCATCCAACTTTTGGGGGTTTTGCTCAGGCAAGTATTAAAGATTTAACAAATTATCAACATTAGCATTAATTGGCATTTACATTACCATTAAATACGGATGTCAAGTGCCTGCAGGCTGGTTTCCTTATCTACATTTGCCATTCCACTATGGCTGTCTAAATCATTGTTTTCAAACAGCTGGAGAAACAAAACATTGAAAAAGTGTCTTCTGAACCTAACGCAGTTACTCTCCTGAAGAAACAAGCTCATTTCAACAAAAACAATAGCAATACTTTTTAAAAAGAAAAAAAAATCACAATTTCATCCAAGAGCAGCCAGAGAGAGCATTCATTGGAAGACAGATAATACACTCAACAAAAATGAAATCCGTAAAGTGAATTTTCTTCAGTTTCTGTAGGCAACTATCAGCACAACAGGGGCCCTGTCCATTACCCCAGCCAGCACAGGCTGGAAGCAGCAGCACTTCAAGGAAGAGCGGGCAAAGGGGCACTGGGTTCACCAGACAAGCCAGGATCCGAATCCAGAGTGATGCTCTGCCCCAGCGGGAGCTGGGGCTCGCCGCAAAAGTTATCACATGCAACCGGAGCCAGAAAGGCTCTTGACTCCAGAGCTAGGCAGGACATTGGGACAGACGATCATAGTACCAGCTGTTTCACAGAATTAACCTGGGCAGCCCTGTGCTGTCCTTGCAATGGCCACAGGTTCTCACTGCAGCAATCTCTCACTTTTCTTTTTTTTTTGTTGTTGTGGTGGTTTCAAAAATGTGTCAATATCAGCTAATTAGGTTCAGCTAGAGAAATGTTTATCTTCACTAGCAAAATAGGTATTTTTATTTCATCAATTTAAATAGCTATGTATCTAAACAAAATAGAAAATATTTACCATATTGCTGTGTAAGACGTGCTGCAATCCTCCACTATCCTAGTACATTTGTTGCAGCTTACCATAAATTAGTCATAGCACAATGATAAAACATAAATGTTTCAAGTAGGAATGCTTAAACTGAAAAAACCTGGCTGCAAATCCCCCCATATGTGGGAGTCCCCCCATCAAAACTGGCTATTAAAGGCAATTGCGTAGGTAGCACAGGCCATACAACTAGCGGGATGCAAGTGCTCCTGAGGGGCAGGTGGTTGCAGCTGACAGGTAAACGCACCTGACATTTCTACAGGCCCCTCTGCCACTCACAGGTCTGCTCCCTCTGCATCCCTCCACCTCCACCAGCCCTCCCCAAAGGTCATTTCTTCGGCTGCTCGTGCAAAGAGAACGTGGGGGAAATAAGCAGGTCCAAAGTGATGTGTTAACAGAGGAGGCACCAAAGTGCAGCCACCCTGCGCTGAGGAGCGACAGGATCTGGAGCTTCACCCCTACTGTTGGCCTTCCTGCAGGCTGGGGTTGACCCTTAGCTCTCCTGTCAAGTTTGATTCAAAGTCCACAGTCCTCTAGCACCTGTTTTATAATATGTTTTTGACATTTCTGGACAGTTGAGTGGTAGAAGATACAAAACAAAAAGTTGTGTGACTCAGGGGTTTTAAGGAGAAAGTAAAAGAAGTTAAAAGCTTCTTTTAACAAGACAGAGATAGTATTTCAATTTCCCTTTTTCATTTCCAAACTCACACTCACCTACTACTCTGAAATTACTGTTATTACAAGAGTGCCTAGCCCCCCTCACTGCACTCTGATACTCATTTATTGCTATTAGCCCAGCAAAGATGCATTGTTACCCCTATGGCATTCATCAAATGCAATTTCCACCCTAAAGCTTTGGTCTTTCCCTACTAGCGCTGTGCCTAATTCTCTTTTTTTTTTCTGATTTTTTTTTTTCTGAATTACTAATTGCTACATTTGACTGTCATTAACGTGAATGTCTAATATTGTTTGAAAGAGTCTGCAAAGAGGGCAGGCTATTTAATTTTGTACGGCATATATTTTTGTGTTTCTTAAATATTGGTGTAAGTAATTGTAGTTAATTAGTGTTCAGACTAAGTTTCTAGCTCTAAATATTTACATTTGGATTTCCCTGCATGGTCCCTAGTTTTGCAAAGCATTTAAGCACCTGCCTTGAAGTTTGGTGTTATGCTAGCTAAAATCTACCAATTCTGTGTACTTCCACAGAGAGGGTTTCTAAGTAGTAAAGCAATGTGAATAATACTTTACTGGGATGCTGAGACATTAGCAGCAAATCTGCTCTGACTGAAAAGCGAATTTGAGTCACTGGAAGACCTCCTGCAAGGAGGTTTCTACTGTTCCCACAGCCTCACATCCCACTGCACCAAAGATCTATTTTTTCACTCTCAAACAGCTGATACCTAGAGCCAGTGCAGAGCTGAAAATACACTACAGTCTCCTCCTGACTGCTCGAGATGAGCAAGTCTCATTCAGCCTCTGTCCGCTTAGGACAGAAAAGAGGGAAAAGGTCAAATAGCAATGAGGGCGGTTCAGAGGGATTTAAACTCCCAGGTGAAA
Organism: Nothocercus julius; assembly: GCA_013398735.1. Lineage (NCBI taxonomy): Eukaryota > Metazoa > Chordata > Aves > Tinamiformes > Tinamidae > Nothocercus > Nothocercus julius. The sequence continues at coordinate 1,866,671 of VZSV01000135.1, forward strand.
GCAGTGCATGGAAGATGGGCATGCAATTAAGGGGACACAGACTCTGCCTCGCCGTGTCTTGGAGAACAAATTTTTCCTGTCCCTTCTCCTCAATTGACAAATAAGATGAGAAGTCCAACAATCTGTCTTATTCCTAAAAGCTATATGAAAATGGAAGTAGGAAATGCCCTCACGTTTTGAGGATCCTGTGTTCTCAGATATTTTTCCCTATGGAAGCTACTCCACTTTTGTACTGTGGAAGGAGAGGCAAAAAAGCATTACTTTTCTCACAAATTGTATCATTTGTACATTGTAATACTAGGAATTAAAAAATCTCCTTTTTCTCCTTATGTTTCCCTTAATTAAAAATGATACATATTATTTCCTCTGATCTCCTTGGGCAGATGAGATATATGGCTTTTTTTTTTTTTAATTTAAAATATGTTCATTATTCTGGATTAGGGATAGTGCAATACATTAAAAAAAAAGAAGGCATAAACTGAGTAAAAAATCACCCTCCTACAGAAAAAAAAAAAAAAAAAAAAAAAAAAGGTATTTTATCTGATGAGCTGCTTTTTAAGTGGATTCTTCTTTTTAAGAAATAGTACACTATCAGCAACTAAATTCAGGTTGATAGAAACATTCTCTTCTCATTCTTTGCTGACAAGACTTGATTGACATTTGGAGAGCCACAATTCACCATCTGAATTTTCTGCCCAGGATTATATTGAGGATAGGCCCCTCTAGCAGGAGGCATAGTTTTCGTTTGTTTTCCCCCAAGCTGTTTAACATGATAAACATATGGTACAATCATACCACATTATTATGGCAACCCCAACTAGAATGTGAGTTTGTAATAGAATCTTTTCTAAAATAATAAACATCTCTACCATTTCAATCTCTATGGGCCTATCATTTTTAAGGAGCTTTTGGGTTGCCTTTTTCTTACATATATGAGATCCAGGGAATAAAAAAAAAAAAAGTAATATATGCCAATTTCCCCACACAGACATTGACAGTCTGCCAAATTCAGCCCGATGCAAAGTAAGCTGACTTCCACGGAAATTCACCCACACAAAACAGAATTAATTCTGTTCTCCTCTGCTTCAAAAGGACATACAATCCTATTGTTTAATTTGAGAAGACAGGGATAACTTTGTAGCGTAACCCATCCAATAAAGAAAACAGCTCTGGTTAGGAGTTCTTTATACTCTTCATGTAGCTCAGAGGGGGAAAAAAAGGGTTTCAACTAACAAGACCTACTAAAAAAAAAAAAAAATGCGAGTTAAATCTGGCTGATATAGTGGCTGGACAGACAGGAACACAGACTCAACGGAATTATAAATGTCATGGTTCGGTTCCCAAGTCACTGTCCAGAGCTGGGGAAGCAGAGCAGTGGCGAGCGCTGGCAGAGCTGGATTATCTATTGCTGCATCCTGCATTAATGTCACTGCCCTGCAGTAGAGAAAAGTCTGTTCATTAACCCACCCCACATTCCTCCCGCAGTTACCCCTGTGGTTAAGGAGCTGCGCCAGTATGACTAAAGGCTGGATTTGACTGCAAACCAAGATATATTTTAACTTTCAATAATTAAAATAATGTGAAAAGCTACTCCTAGCAGGTAGGACGCAATGTACCATGGCCAGGCTGAATTTCACTGTGGCTGTACAGACAGAATCGGGATTTTCTTGCTGGGGGAGCAGTGGTCCCAGGCTGCTCCCCGGCTGTGGGGGGATGCTCATGGCTGGCACGCTGTCCTTGCGCAGGACGGCTTCACTCAGCACCTGCGGTTCTGCACCAGACACAGCACCGAGGCACTAGGCACCGTCCTGCTGCATATTTCTCATCATCTCTTTAACCCCTTTCGGAGCAAGACAAGTCTGACAGCTTTAAGCATTTTCCAGGGCAGAGGGATAATGTGATGGAGCGACAGCATCACTTTAAATTTGGTGACTTCTCCTGTGTTCAGCTAATGATAGAAAGGAGGCTCCTTCTCATTTGAAAAATCACGAGCAGCCACCCAAATCAAAATCGTGCCACTTCAAAACTCATCAGACTTTTTCTCATAAAGCTGAAGCCGCCCATATTTCCTGGATGTATATTAAAATGTCCCACACTTAAATGAAATGTCTCAGAAAGAAAATATCTCATATATTTCACTCAGCCAAGAATAATGCCTTATTTTGAAGCAATTTTGAAGAGCTTGATAAGAGGATTCACAAATGGCCTTTGTGACAGGAAGCCACCTTTGCAATTGCATCTTCATAAATGTCTCTCCATTGTGCAATGGAACAGGAGACTCTCTGCACAGGGAGGCACCCGTGCTGGCAATATCTTCATGTAATGATTTCCACATATATGTTCGAGCTGCTTTCCCCCACATTGGTGATTTTTAGCCTTTTCATTTGAGATTCATGAGAGGTTATTACATCCTTTAAAAATATCAGAGTGGAAAAATGAATGACAAATTTTGAATATTAAAAAGTAGAACATTTGAAATAACGTATAGGCTCTCTCTAACATCCTTGCTTCCACTGTAGAAGAGCCACAGTGACAGAGTGCAGGGGTCCCATTCACAGCACCACAACAGAACCGTGTGAGTAACACTGCAATGTACCAAACCCTAGAAGAGCCAAATTCCTCCAAAGCCTCCCCTGAGCATCACTCATCCCAGCTCCAGCTGCTCATGAAATAATAGCTCTGGACCCTGGGAAGGGAGGAGAGTGTGAGGGGACAGGGCTGCGGTCACGGTATGCGATGCAGGCGTGCGAAGGTGGAAAAGGAGCAGAAAGGCACAGAAACCCCCTCTGCTCAGACAAGGGTGAAAACAAAGGGAATTTCTCTAACATCTGATTTTTCATATGGATTTCTTGCTGAGTGAAACATGCAGGTCCTTTTTCTGACTTTGCAAGTGAATAGCAAGGCTTCTTCAGTTTTTCCTGATGCTTTTTTTCACCTCATTTTTCTTCAGTTATACCTGGGTAATGCTAGAGGAGATGCTGCTGGTCTAAAAGCAGAAATTTTGCTGCTTAACCTCTGCCGGCCCCTTCAGCACGTGGGGAAGCAGGCTGGAGAACTGATAACTACAGCTCCCTGCCCCTGGGCCGCCGCTTCCCGCAGCACCGTGGAGACCTGGAGCACCGAGTTCACAGAGCAGGAGCAGGGAGGCTTTTGCCAAAGAACTTGAAGCATTTGGTCACCTTCTGCTTCACACAGAACTAGCACCAGGTAAAAGAGCGTTTATCAACATGAGCACTGTTTATTAAGGAGCTGAGTGTCTTTTATGCAGAAGGCTCAAAATTTGATACCCTACAACAGGGGTAAGACAGTACAGATTTGCATTTGGAATGCAGAAATCACTTTCTACATAACCTGAAACAACACAGTAACATCATACAGTAACTCAGCAATCTTTTTATTATTTAATTAGTTGTCCATGTAAAGACATTCACAAGTCAAGTAATGACTCTGTCTAAAATGCAGCATGGAAGGACCAGTGCTGACGAAAGACTCAGATATTACGGAGTTTGGTAACGGTGCGAAAGAGTCTCAATTCACAAAAGAAAATATTCCAGATATATCATTTATTAATTCAGCTAGAAAAAGTTATCTGCACCATTTTCTTGCATGAGAGTCTGTCCAGTTTTATTTAGTGTATAGAATTTAATCCATAGGTTAAATATATTTTATGTTACTTTATTGCTGTATTTTTTTTTTTTTCAGAGACTGTCTGGTACACACTGAAGCATCGTTTCTCTGAGATTACTAGTACAAATGATTTCACACTTTACTGCACAGTTCTGCGACCAAATTCTTCAAACCCACTTGCCTAAAATTAGGGTTTTATATCCACGTACCTGCTTTCCAGAGGTTCACAACCCCTAAAATGAATAGATATCATAGGCTTGCAATACATTGGAAAAGTCAAGTCGGTTTTATTTAGTCCTGTAAATTATTACTTCCGAGTCTAACTTTAGGTATAAACTCCGAATATTTTGCTTTCCAGAACTTGTCTGGTACTCTCCAAGGTGTTTGGATTGAACCTAGCTCTACACCACTGTTTACTGGAAATGTCAAATGCATATTGATTGCCACAGATATGGCACAAGCAATCTTGAGCACTTCTGAGAATCCCATCTTCATCAGTTATAGATGGCAATTCTGACATTGCTCTGGATTTACAATATTGAAATTGAGAATAAAACATGCCCCAGAAACCCTAAGATGCGACACACACCATTCCTCTTGAAATGAGCAGGCTGAATTCCTTCCCCAGGAGCTCCAAGAGGGCATGCGGAGGGCACGTGTGTGCAGGGATGAGTGCGTGTCCGCCCGGCCCCTTTCCTGGTCAGCTGGACCCTTTCCTGGGTGCAGGAAGGACAGTGCAATACCCTGGAGACTCCCTTTGCTCCGCAGCATCCCTTATCCCGGCGCTCTGCCGGGTGCACCCAGGCTGCGGTGGGAGACGCTGATAAATCCCAACTTCAGATCAGCTGTCGTGCAGCCAGTTTTAACAGAGCCCCATCAATCATTATTTCCATGATTTATAAGTGACTGTCAGGGGCACAAGTAGTGCTCTATTAAAAGCTCTGTTCCACTGAAGGGGGCCTAGTCAGCTAGAGCAATGTTTTCTTCCTAAGTTTTTCTTCTGCTTGGAAAACCCTTCATTTAGTCAGACTTGCGCCATAAGCTGCATCCCCCCCAAAACATACTTGTTTCCTGAGATTTTTCATTAAACCATGAAGTAGCTCCTAGGGAGTGCGGCATTTTAAATAGACTTCAAATATGTAAAAGGAAACCAAACAATTTTATCATTCCAGACATTTAAGGTCAAACATTTGCACAGGAGAATAATATTCAACACAAATAAATCAACATGAAATGAGGAACTAATTGAAATGATAGAGATTAGCCTGTGCATGTTTGCTTTAGTTTGTATATGGTTTTCCTCTCGAACATAATGACCATGGGAAATCAACACACAGCATAATTTGATTACATCAAATGAATCAATATGGTACAGTAAATATTATCTGTATTTTATATTGTTTGTTTCATTTTTATATTTCAGCTATAATGATAAGCCGCTTTCTTAATGTTTTTGACATAGCAGTTTTAGGTGAATACATTGTAAAAAAATCTTTGATGACATGAATGTAATTAGGAATGTCCTGTGACAGTCAAAAGCCATGTGTAGAGAGCCACACGGAAATTTATCCTAGTGAATGCTTTCTGTATGACTAAGAAAAATGACTGAATGCCACAGTCACAGTGAGAGAGAAAACAAAAAAACACCTAATCATAGTATAACTGAATTAAATTGGAAGAAAAAACAGTCTTTGAAATACAGAAAGAAAAACTCAATTATTTTGTATTTTTTCTCCCTCTGCACTGTTAATCTTTCTCCCCCTATCTAGCCCATGGATTTCCTGATGAGGAACATTCGTAAGCCAGTATCTGGCACATGTGTAGGTGGAAAATGAATTTTATTCTGATGGAAGAAAAATCCAGCCTTGCCCCAGCTGAATCTAGCAGCAAATCTAATTGCTAGCGGAGACAACAGGAGAGTCACCTATTTAACCCCGGGATCATTTTGCTCCTTTAGCCTCACTCATTAGCACTTTCAGGTTAATGACTTTTACAGACATTAAGGATGTCTACAGGGCATAAAGGCTCCATTACATAAATGCATGTGAGCACATCAGCGTTTTGTGGTACATTTACGGGCAACGGGAAGGCAAGTGAGAGTGTCTCTGGTCTGGGAAGGCCGATGGCCCCAGGCAGGATATCCCAGGCCAGTCTCCCTCTGCTTGCCCGATGCTGCCTGATTGCCGGTGCTGGGGACAGGGGACACAAGGCCCCTCCAGATCCAGCCACCAACTGGCACCAGCACCACCTTCCTCAAGGGATCAGATAACTGTGGAAGATTTACTAAGAGTAAAATCTTCTTCCAGTGGATACACTGGCCAATGTTCTGCAGCAAGGGAGTCTGTTTACACATAACACACAAGCTATCTAAAATACAAAATGTTATCTTCTGTACTTTTATACTTATTATTAGCTATCAAAATATGACTGATCACTTGAACTTTCTGGTACATTAAAATTTTAGTTTTGCAGTTTAAGTGGGCTTTTATTGCTTTTGCTTTCCTTTCCATTCTGTACATGCGGCTGGTGGAGCAGGACTTCCCAGTTTACCATCTCTTTTCCATTGAACATTTGTTTTCTACGTACTTTACAAATGCCACAGCATGAAGAGTTCATTGTATTTGATCACGTTAGATCACATATACCTAGTGAAGTCGCTAAAACACATAGGCACTGTGGGATGCATTAAGGAGGTTGTGTGAGCTTTTAAAATCACATTTGATAAAACCATCAGAAAAGCTGGCAGGTAATAAAAAGTAGTCAAGCCACAGATCCTGCAGAAATTGAGTGATGGGAGGCAGCAGGTTGACCACTGCTTATTGCCTGCCAGCTAAATATAATGGGACACGGCTTACTAGTTGCTGGCTTTTCTGCCAGTTTGATAAAATGGAATTCACATTTTGGGCAGCGAGGCTGTGTTCCTCTTCAGCTGCAAACACTGCATTTGCTGTCTCAGGATTTGTCCCTCGTGCCCTCGCTCAAACACTCACGTGCCAATGTGAAACTGCTGAGGGACAGGTCGAATACCAGGATGCAGAGGTTGGCTCATTTCTGCTGGCAACAGCAACACCGTGTCAGAGTTATTAGCTCCTTCCCTTTCCCCAACCAAAGCCTACAATGTGCTATCCCATTTCTGATTTGTTCCAGTTCAGCCCATAAAGTAACCCCCCCTTTTTTTTTTTTTCTTTTGGGTTTGACTCAGGAGAACGAAGAATCGGCAACTTGCCCCAGCTTGGGCAAATCCGAGCATCCAAGCACACGTTTCCAGGGAGAAGGCGCTGCCCAGGGGAGCCGGCGCTTCTGTGGGTCACTGCGGCACCTCACGTCTGCAGCACGGACACGCAAACTTTTGTTAAGATCTAGTGCAAGTGCAGCTCTCCCCGAACAGACCCAGGTAACGGCAGGAACTGCCGCCCGCTGCCCGCCGCGTCCCCAGCGCCAGGGCGCCCCGGGGAGAGCGGCCGGCGGCGCCCGACGCGCTGACGCCGCTGCCCTCAGCGGGATACGGGGCTGAACTAGCAGTAACTCAGGGTGACCATGGCGGCAGCAGAGAAATGTGGCAGTTAGAGCTTGGAAAGTGGAATAAACTGCTCTTGCCCCAAATCTCTTTTGCCATAAATGCATAAGCAGTGACAATAACCATTGCACTTACCCTCAAAGGGAAATTTGCCCTACATTCAAAGGTCCATACCCTCAAAAATGCTTGATGAAATACAGTAGTCCTCCCAAACGGCAAATCATGCAAACGGCAAATGCAAGATGGAATCAACAACTAATGACGGTAAATGAAATCCGCTTCACAAAATCCATAATGGAAAAGATATTTAGCTCCTAGGAATAGCTGCTATGTATCATTTCCCTGCAGTCACTCAGCAAATCAGCTCCTCGCTGTAAACTAACTCACCATCAGGGGATTAGCTCAGCATTAATATGCAGTCATCAGTCTGCTGAGTCTTTGACTTGTCTCTCACTTCTTCACCATTTTTAGGAACATGTGATGCTTTTTCACTAGTGCATCAATGAACTCTAAAAATGGTAGTTAAGGCAAATATTGCAAAGACTATAAAAGAAGTCTGTTAAATAACAAATAATTAGGCAGTACCTTACCTACTTGGCAATGAACTGATTAAAAGCTCTTTTACTATCATCCTAGTAGAGACTGCAGGAATCATTGGTGTCACTACTTATATAATAAAGCTTAATTTGCCATTTCATAACACAAGCAGATTTCTTAAACTGAGCTGTCATTGGCTGCAACAGATAATGTTGTGATGAACTGCTTGTGTGATGGGGAAATACCCTGGCTAGTTATTTCCATTGTTATTCTGTTCCAAGACACAAATATTATAGCCGCTTTTTCAAAGAGGCAAATGCTTGAGTTGCAGTTGTATTTTATATACTTTTCCTAATGTGACAATGTAACGTATGCATTTTGAGCTTTAAGGGACTACAAAAACAGAATTTTGATTCTTCCTTGCTTGCTAGTCTTATGAACTTGTAACAGGATGAAAACATCAGCTGCACGTTGGCTGCTGGATTCCACACAACTGGGGGCTCTTGCCTGTAGGCTGACTGTAGTCATGCACACGCACATACATGCACACACACGCACACAAACAAGCAGACACAACACAGCCAGGTTGACCGATACTTCTCAGAAGTTTAAATCTTGCTTAATTTTTTGTTTTGTTTTTCATACATTTTTTTCGCACAGCCAAACTATGGCCATCTCAATCACAGCCCATCTGACAGTTAATAAAATGAAACTCTCTCATTTGGATTTCTTCCAGCAGGGAGAATCACATGTGTACCTACCAGCCAGTGTATAGGGTTCTTCTGGGGAAAAATTACTGCTAAAACGTCTCTTGCTTACCATTTTAGATTTTTTTTTTTTTTTTTTTTTTTGTAAAAACAGGTTAGAGTTGTGTTTTGTTGTTTGTTTCTCTTACACGTGCTGCCTCTGTGTAATGCACTGACAGTTTTGCCCTGAAAGGTAATTAAATGTTCAATATATAATGCAGCTTCCTACCATCAGTATTCATTTGCAGAAGCCTGGGACACCTCACCCATGAAGTTCAGATACATGTAACTTTGTCTTAATGTATGCTCATTATTTGCTGCGAAAAAGTGAAGGAGATTTCTACACAAACCTTCTATTCAATATCATTTCATGCATAACCAAATAGGTATTATAAATAGCAGAGTTTCTATTTTTGAAATCTTATATCATGAGTGCTCAGGTTCCAGGCTTGCATAGCTGCAACGTGAGCTAAAAGCCGAGCTATCGCTAGCTGATTCATAAGCAGACACCTACATGATGAGCTGTCAAACACGTGCCAGGTGTTCCTTTAAAAAAAATTTCTTGATCAAGATCCAAATCCATTGAATTCTCATACCTGCTAACTTCCAAAGCCAAATTTTAATAATACTTGCTTAAGTAATGGTAACCACTTTATTAAATATGGTAATAAATATTTTTGCTATAAAATTGCTGCCAGATATTTAAATATTACATTGTTTAGTAATTATAATAATTTATAAATAGAAGACATATATAATTCCTATTTTAAGAATCTGTAAGAAAAATTACCCCAGGAAGAAAAATATTTCTTTTCAGCTATCCTATGCCCTATCTGAAGTCAATAATTTCCTAGCAGTGAACATTGGCTAGCTATCCACTGCTAAGAATAAATCAATGAAACTCCTTAATTAACTGGAAATGTCCATTGTAAGTCAGGGCTTCTTCATTCGTATATTTTACAGAACCAGAGCAACAGCCAAAAAAACTACTGTACCTGCTGTCACCAACTCTCCTTTGGACAAGGAGTAAGGTGCATGCTGAACTGACCTGCTCAATATCCTAATTCACTTCGCTGCCATGAGGTGGTCAAGGAGGTCCCGATGCAATTTTTCAGACCACTATTAGCGAGTGCATGACTCTTGGGATTTTATAGACAGGGTATAAACTACCTAGCACAAATTATGGACCCAGTACCCGAGTTTGCTTGTTATGAGTCCCAGCTTCTCATTCTTGCTAAGCAAACCCCAAACCATCAATACAGCAAGCTTAGACTAATTTATTTGTTACTTTGGGCAGCAGAGGTACACAAATGAAGAGTATGTTAACCAGCTTATTTTTTGCTCTTTTATTAACAGACGAGAAAGAATTATTGAATTTAAATTTGTGACAGGTACATTTTTACAAACTCACTATACCAACCCTTCCATTTACACCTGTCTGAAGTATTATTTTCAGAAGAAAATTAATTTGCTAGGTGCAGAAAAAAAAAGTACATTTCAAACTGTCCACTAAGGCTTTATAAAAAAAAAAAAAACAAAAAAAAAGCTGAAAGTTAAGCAAATAGCTGCAAATGTTTCTTGTAATCTTTTTTTATCTGTAAGCTCAAAAAAAAACCAGTGGTCATAAAGATATCAGCATAACACTCTTGACTTTTACAGCCCTCTATATGTCTGAAGACATAGAATACATATATGACATGCAATGCAGAAATGTGATGCAGAAACAAGGGAAATTACCAACATTGGGAAAATATGCCACCTTTAGAATAAGAAACTCATCATCTTCTGACACTTCAAAAATGCTAATTGTAAGGATGAGTTTTGAGACACAGGCAGCTGAAGTATTTGGAAGTGAAAGAAGCCACCAATTTATTTTAAGGAAAGGACGAGTAGTAAGGCTGCTCATAATGAAAGAGGCTATTTACAGCGTAAGACACTACGAGAGTGACAGGTAAGGACCACTCTACCTTTTTACAGAAATCCTTTTTTGGAGACTAGAAATTCTTTCTTGCCAAGGTGACAAAATAGTATTAGCCAGAAAGGTCAAGTTGAATTTTCTGACCAGAAAGGAAAAAAACAAAAGACAACAAAAACCACCTTTTCATATCACTTGTCTAAGTCTGTATGAATTTTATACGTAAAAATTCTTACTCCTAAGGTGTAAAATTTCACCAGGTAGGACATGTGACTTTGGAATAAGAGTTTTATTTTTAGCATTAAGGTATCAAATCTTCTAATGTTTTCTTAAAAGCAATGTTCCTGAGTTGTCATCTAGGGTATAGGCATATTTCAGTGTAATGGCTAAACTGGTTCATATTTACATACACTGATCAGGTTACTGGGAAATTATGACCTGTTTCACACTATGCGACATGCCACCTGGGCATGCAGAGAGGAAGTGAAGGGCATTTCTAAGGGAAACGGCATTCTTTGCCAGAGAGCAGCAGGATGCTGCCCAGTCTCCTCTGCCGGTGCTGCAACAAATTCACTTGACATTCCTTGGTAAGAGCTTTTTCCCACTGCTTTGTTTGCTCCATGGTTATGTGTGTGAGCAACCAGAATTTATGAGTTTATACAGGTCAAATGCAAGGCTAAAATTTTTCATACCAAGAAAACAGCAGGAGAGGGAGTCAAGTGAAAGGTCAAGACAAATGCTGTAAGAAGCTAAACAGAGATGAGTGAATAGTCCACGTATGGACACATCCCAACAACAAAACTCTTCCACACAGCAATATCCTCACTAAATCTTCCACTCATCCAACAGAAACATTTGAAGCCTATTAATATGATTTCTTTAATAAGGCATGCTTTCTATGTAGGGGTGCCTCTAGGAATAGAGTAATTGGAAGAAAAATCTTTCCTAGGTGCAGAACTGCTGGAGGAAATGACTCTAACGTGCCCGCACGGGCTCCTCCAGAAGCAGAGGATGCTCTGGCACCACAGAGATGGATGAGAACTCAAGGACGGCCTAGGCTTTGGTCAGTCCCTTTCATTTCTTGCTTGAAGCACTTTTAAATTGCATTAGGAGATCTTAAGCACTAGAAATGAATGACAGTTTCCATTTATTTTTCTGGTAATTTAATGATTGGCAAACTGGAAAATATATAGATTAATAGATCTGCTAGGCTCAGAAACATCTGGTTTAGCAAATTAGTCTACGTGAAAAAAGAGGGAAACCTGTGAAGCTTTTCTTCCCTCGCAGGCTGTATATACATTCGCTGGGTTTCCTACTCCTCCTCTGTAGAAGAGCTTCAGGGGTTCTACCAGTATGAGGCTTTTTACTGATTTCAGCAGTTTCAGCAGGCTTTGAAAAGATCCTAAAAACTCTACCCTGCTCTGTAAACTCCAAGGGGAGGTTTTGCCATTGATTTCAGTGGCAGTTCAGTCAGATCCCAGGAAAAAGTAAGATCAAAAAATATGTGGGACGCAGAACTTGTCTGAGAGAAGGTGATACGTATCTCAATGGATATGAAAGAAAGGATATGTCCTCCTGAAGTTCACCACGGAGCTCGAACGAACTTAGGACATTGTGTTTATATTTAAATTAAGCCAGCAACAGCGCCCCGGTGTGTTTTATGCAACCAACCTGCAATAGAAATCTGGCTACAGGGGAAAACTGACGGAGGGGATGAATTGCAACCTGTCATTCTGTTTTAAAGCACCTAATAAGATGCTTTGGTATATGATGCAAATTCTTCTTCCACCATGGTGGTACATATATATCTACGAGCTATTCTTCAGAGCTGCTGGTACATTTAAATATTCATTATAATCTATTGTGATATTTCAATGAGATTAATACAGCATTTCTGGCACGTAACAGACAGGAAGACATTTAGTCCCGGAACTACTCAAAGTACAAGGCTTTGCAAGGAAGTCCCCCAGGCCATGCTCCAGCTTGCGGGCACCACGCGATGGAGGTAAAGGAGAAAGGGCGCTGGGCTTCTCACTTTACCTCCCAATAACACTAGGAGTGGAAGTTCAAGTCCCGGACTGTCAGAAATACTGGGAAAGATTGTTCTGCTTATCACCAGTGACCGAAAATTACTTTTAGAAACAGAGAGTGTCTTTAGTGACCTAGTAAAAAAAAAAAAAAAAAAAAAAAAAAAAAAANAGATAAAGTCGATGTGTAGGGTAGGTCTGCTGTGTGCAGAGATAGCCTAAGGCAGCGTCTGCACTTTATCAGTTTCCACTGACTCAGTATGTTTATTCTTTTATCTGTTTGTTTTATATTGGCTGTGGTATTTGTATATAACAGCAGCATTTTTATATCAAAATGTTAATTTCTTTATATAGCAACAGAGCTTTAAAGTATATAAATACAAAGAAGCAAAAAGTATCCCGAGAAAGTCAACCCCCCTGGATGCTCTGAGGAAAGCAGAATGCAGAATTGCCACCTCCTCCACGCCAGGGAAAGCAAAGCAAGGAGTCCACGTCTGCAGAGCCGAGGGGCCAGCGGGACTGCCCACACATCACAACGCAGCTGGCCAGGGAAATGAAGGGAAATGAAACAACAAAATTTAAAACCCAAGAAAAATACACTTTGCCGGATCACATAAATATCAAACCAAATTGACTGCTAGGGAACTGGAATATTAAGAAGCCAAGCGAGCAAGTTCAGTGTCTGCTCCAAACAGACGTGACTTCAGGTCAGCCTGCATTTGCCTGCCATTATTTATACAGTCCCAGACAGTTATAGTATACTGCATACTGCACAGGATATTAGCTAAGTCATGGTCATGCAGAAGAAATGAGTAAAAAGTACCCTCTAGATTTTAACTCTGGTTGAAACCTTCAGATTAAATGCCTGAGAAATGACAATAGGCCATTATTAATTTGACACAATGAGACCACAAATGCTCCAGATCACCACCCAAGTTAGTTTGCAGTCCAAAGTCTTCACATTACTAATTATCCCATTAGGAGTCAATAGAGGACTGAATGACTGGGTAATGATTCCGAGATTAGGACCATGCAGAGGGAGAATGGACAAATGAAAAACAGCAATCAAAATGTTCAACAAATGAACAGAATCAAGGGTTTTTTCTTCTTCTTTTTCCTTTATTGGTTATTTCTGGTACCTTGCAATTTTCCCCAAATAGTGGGAAGGAAAAAAATGTAGCAACATTGCTAAAAAGCTATAAGAAAAACCAGAATTAGCAGTTATTTCCTGTGAGACCCTGTTTCAGCCTCGGACTGAATCAATAAAATGGATAATAATCCTTTGGTTGGGTTTTTTGGTATTAAGAGAACCCTTTTAAACCTAACATTTTGAGACTCTCCAGTGACTAGAAGTCATAATAAAAAAATAGTAGCCTGAAACTTTAGTGCTTATCAATAGTTCTATCAGCACTGCAGTTCTGCCAGATGACAAAATGCTGAAAGATAAATAATTAATCCATTAATTTATGTATTATGTACAAAGGCTAGTATCATAATGGCAATCACACCTCCCAGTGGGATGTCAGCTTCACAGTTCACATTGCAAGTGCACATTTTTTCCCTTGCAGTCATAATTCATCACAAGCTTTCTGCCTTCTGACTAGTGGGAGAAGTTTCTTGCTCTCCTTCCTATTACCTGTGCTCAGCCTTGGAAGAACTGGAAAGTCTCTGACATCTTTGCTGCCCTGCTAATACAGCTATTGCCTTGACCTCATCTCCTTATAATACCCACAGGAAAAGAACCTTCCCCTTCCATGAGTCTCAAAGTGCTTTAGACCCTGTCCAGTTTGCACAGCTCTGCTGTAGCTTCAGTCACACCATGGTAATTTTGAAGATGAAAACAAAAACAAATTCAGCTGCATTCTGTTAGTTTTCCCAGATCCTTCACACAATTCCCACTGCAGAACAGGCCAGTGGGGCTACAGCCAAACCTCACAGGCCCGCAAAGCAAAGAGCAGCGGAACAAGAAATACAAAGTCAAAAGAAGCCGTGGCAAATGTTGAAGCTGTCTCTATCTTTTAAGTTTGAAAAGAGGGGGGAAAAAGTTCTGTGGTTTTAAAATAATTCAGGAAATAAATCTCACGTTCATTTTTCCATCCTTCCATGGAAACCCTGAAACTTTTCAACTTCTCTTTGCTTCTCAGTGACCTAAAAGGCCAAACAGTGTGCTTACAGGAGGGTTCCAGCAGCATTGCTGCATTTTCCTCTCGTTAAAGTGTGCAGAAATCACAGTGTAGCTGGTGGCATGGGATGCCCTGCAGTCCCTTTTGAGCTGCAGCCCTCTGTGATTGCCCAGCTTGCCCTTGACCCAGCTAATTCCTTCATGTTCTGCCTCTAGAAATTCCTCAACCCTGGGAACTCAAGGATTAATATAAATAAAAATAAAATATATTGAAACTCTGGTGTTCCTTTAGACAGTGAAGAGAGTCTGAGCACGACAAAAGAGAAAAAAAAAAAAGAAGGGGAGGGGTTAAGAAAATGAAACCTTCACATCAAAGATAAGAACTCTGTTTTATTTAATGAAAGCAGGGAAAAAACAAGGGGAGAAGAAAGCCAAGCAGACTTTAATGGTAATAATACAACTATAATGGAAAAATCTGTGGGGAAGGAAGGATGAAAGTTACGCAGAAATTTTCAGGCATTAAAAAAAAAAAAAAAATTACATCAGCAAAACATTTTTTCAGAATAAGTTTCCAGCTCTAATGAGGAAGGTTCTGCTCCTTTCATGCTGGGAAGGGCAGTCAGTATCCTGCAGGTGGAGAGCTCCTGGAGCCACAAGGGCAGCACTAACAGCCCCGCTATGAGGGTCCCACAGAGCAGCAGGGGCCAGAATTCATTGATTTGGGGAGCAAGCGGACTCATTGATTTTGCTGTCTGACACAACCAAAAGCAAAGGAAAAATCCTCTTCAAGGAAGATCTGTTGTGTATTCCCTGGACACCTAAACAGAAGAGGCTCCTGCTCCTGGAAGCAGAGCAATCATGGAGTGCACAGGAGGCAGAGAAAATCTCAGGCGTGTTTGGTGCGGAGCGTTGAAAAACCAGAGATGTAATGTGGGGATGGGCAGCAGACTCCCCAGGAAGCTCCACACCACGATTCCGAGTTTATTTGCTTTCCTTCTAGGGTGGATTTAGTGACTCCAGTAGGTAACTGGGAACAGCTGCCCAAGGCGTGCGGACCATGGGCAATGCAATCACACAGTCTCCTGGATGATCTGCATCTCCCCAGACTTCTCTAATAAAAACAGTTCTGATAAGGACACTATCAGGTGCACTGTTGGCTATGAGAGAAGGCCCTCTAAATCAATCCCGGGAAAAAAAATATATAACAGCCTTTCCACTGCCATTAAAGGAATGTTCCAAGGAATTAATGCCATGTTACTTCTCTCTGCATCTCAGTTTGCAACCTCCTTTTCTCTTGCAGAAAACAGAATCTTATCTTAAAAAAAAAAAAAAAATCCATTGTTTTTTGAACAAAGAGTCTAGACTAGTCTGCAGAATAAATCTTTTCTTTCGGTATTATATACTACCCCTCACTTTAATAGCTAAGAATCTTTAAATATTAACAGCACTAAGCAAATACAGTGTTCCATATTCCTGGCATTTAGAGACACTTGATATTTCCCCTCTTAAAAATAAAGAAAAAAAGTAGTAAAAAGAAATTACATGTCTTGCTCAACAGTGCTGAGGACATCTGTTCCTTAACCAAAAATTAAACAGAACACCCTTTTGAGCATGGAGGGGAAATAACAACAGCTTCCTTCTGGCTGAACCAGTACATATTATTTTTATAAATTGGAAAAAGAAATCGGGTCAAATGAAACATTTTACTTTATCTGAAACAGCATTTTTAATGTTGACACTATCTAGTTCATATCAGGACTATGAAGTAATTAAAGTATTTTTAAACAGTAATATTAAAGCATTTCTTTTAGAAAATTATTCAACAAAATATTTGGACTGCTTAAATAAAGACAATTTGCCAAAATGTATATTTATGACATATTTCACCAGACCTAAACCTGAATTCTTGAATTAAAAAAATGTCTAGGTATATTCACCTGTTCACGACTTTGTCCTTCTGGTTTTATTCAGGTTTGAATCTTGAAAAGCAAACAAAATGGCTCTTTCTTACAAGTTCTATTGCAGAATGAAGAGATCACAATGAAAGGCCATCAATTATCATTAGTATTTCTCCAACATAGATCTCAGACCACATTGTCTTTTTCATTGCAAAATGTGGCCATAAAGAGAAAATGTTAAGAAAAGTTTTCTTAAGATCTTTGCAAGCATTTTTTGTTACCTTAGAATTTGAAAGGCATGTTTAGCAATAACACATTGCAAAAGAAGGTGGAGCTCTTGCAGCAATGCACAACATAATAGTTGCATCTTTTAACCACAGTACAGATGAAGTGGATTTATGGAGTCCAGTTTCATTTGCTCTGTTCCTGAAGTGGCTGTAAAAGCTTAAAACTGATCAAGGAATTTGGAGACATGAGAGCAAAGTGAAAAAAAGAAACGTTAAGACTATATAAGACATTCTGAAGCTCATGTGCTAAGCTAGACAAACTTAGCAAACCGAGATGAACTTTTTACTGAAAAAAACAAAACTGCGCTGGAAACGAACAGCACATGGGTCAATTTAGACAGGAATTCAAACACCACATAGTAGCATGACATGAAAGGCTTCATGTCAATGTAAATTTGCAAACCCTCTCCTTTTTCAGTAGCAGGAAAAATACTCTCAAAATCTCTTACAGCCTTAAGGTCATGGCTGAACAGATTCAAGCCGTGGGGGTTCGAGGCTCTGAATATTTAGAGCAATAATGTCATCATGCAAGTGGGCAAATCCCACAGTGGCCTAAGTTTGAGGAACTAGGTTGATTGTGTGGCAGTAATGTATCTAACAGGAAAAACTCACATAATTTTTTTTAGTAGCAAAAGCAAAAAATCAAAAGCAGTCTAACATGGTAGCAGTGTAAGGAAATATGAATCTTAAATATAAGGCAAAATGCATTTCCATAGGAGAAAATATGAGGCTTAAAAATAAAGGAATGTAGCTCACACTTCACCTCAAGTGCAAATGCCTGTAATATATTTGGCACTTCATGAATACAAAATAGAAAATAGGGTACAAGAAACCCTATTATGTTTCTCATAGTAGGGGTTAAAGTATTTTGGACTGAGAAGAGAGGAAATGCAGGATAATGCTACTAGCTCACCAAAGAACAGAGGGAAACATCCTCTAATCCCACACAATGCTGGAAACAGCCACAACTGAAACCTTAAGACTCACATGGGCTGTGGGACTTTGCATTAGCAAACGAGTCTCATGCATTTACCATGAAAGCAATAAGCCCCTGCTTTGTGTCTCCCTTATCTTTCCCTTCAGCATCAAATTTTGCAGCGCAGCAACAAAACTGTGACCCTCTGTCCTGCCTATCCAAAAATCAGACTCCTCAGATCCCGTGAGGAAACTTATGACATGATTCATCATGAACATGGTAATGTGCAAAAGGTGAGAACTTTTCACAAGACCTGTCACACGAGCGCCCAAACATTCACTCGTGGCCCAACACACCCAGCCTCTGGCACTGGGGTTCAAACCAGTTTCAGTGACCTTGGGTGCTGAGCACAGGGCCACAAGAGGAGGCATGTGCTGTGGCTCCTACCTACACAACCCAACATGCCCCTTCCCTATCCCTTATAGCTCTGGCAAGTCCCATACCCTCCGGGTTCTGCTAATGCCTTTAGAGCATGCAGGTCACAGTTGGTGACTGAGTTCCCACAGTCACTACCCCATTGAACAGGAATAAAAGAAAACTCAAATACTAGGTGTGAAAGTGGCTGCGATGCCAGCGGAGGAAAAAAAAAAAAAAGGGTAGTTGCCTGCAGACTGGGTCATATAGGACTTTGGCAATTAAAGCTATTTGCTGGTGAGAGATCACCTATAAATATAAACCATTTAAACTGTAATCAAGAAAACACTAGAGCCATAACAATATGACTTCATGTGAGATAGGAATGAGCTATATGCCCTCACTTGCCACAAAAGTGGGGGTAGGTTTGCTTTTGCTGTGAATATATATACATAAATGAGCAGCTGTGGGGATGGTCCTCAGTGTTGTACTTCCTTTGTACTCCAGCTCAAAAAATGCGCTATACACCCAGTGCAAATTACAAACAAAATATACCTTTAGGAGCCACAGATTTCCAAACCACTTTGGCAAAGAAAACAGTTTTCTAAATTATAGAGATAAGTGCTGATCTGTATTTGCATAAAAAAACATGAAAATGTCTACTGTGTGATTCAAATACTACTAGCACTTTAGTATAATTACCTTGCCTGCTTAAAACTTGCCCATGGAGAAAGGGATGAAGCCTTAAAATCTAACACAATACAAACTACATCTTATAAACTGTATACTTTTTAAGTGCTCTTGAAACCCAACAGGTAACATGATTTAGGATATATTCTTCTTTGTTTCTTCTTTGTTATAGACTGTACCTTCATGCCCAGAACTTGGGATTTCACTAGCCCTCAACCTTTCAGAGGTTCACAACCTGGTAAAAGAATTCATACTCCACACCTATATAAGCATTTTCATTCAGATCTCGAGCGCACTTTCAAAACAATCCCCTGATCGCACAACAAGCTCTGGTCATCTCAGAGCACGTCAACCTGAAGACTTTCTCCAGGGGTTCCCACCTGGGTTTTCCATCTACTGGATCAGACTAGAGCTTGTTTGGAGTAAAAAATCCTGAATATATTTACATATATATAGAGAGAGAGAGCATGAGAGCTTCATATATAGTGATGATGTTGGATCATTAGTATCTTTTTTACTCCGCAAATCCACTCCCACCTTGTTTCCCCACTTGCCATAGAGCGTACAGCTTTGCAAAGGCAAAGCTTGGTCCTCAAAGCCCACAGGAAACAAAGGATTAGCTGGAAAATAAATTTCATCTGCAAAGACAGATCTAAAGGTAGTCTCAAACAAGCTATGCTCTTGTGTGGTTAATGTGGTTCTTCAATCTCTAAGATGCAATGTTTCCATTTTCTATGCTTTTTTTCCAGCAGCGGCTGCACTCTCCAAAAATGACAAGCAGAGGTGTACTTGGGACCCAGGGCTGCATGCACTCGCTGCTGGAATTAGAACTCAGAGTGGGAAGGAAGATATAAGGCAATTTATTTCCAGCTTTTTTTTTTTTTCCCAGCATCAGGAAACCCAACCATACATTGCATTTCTCGTTGAAAGAGAACAGAAAGCTATGTATCCCAGATTCCTCATTTTCATAGTTTTCACTGTGGTCATAGTTTCAGTATTCTCTTTTTCTCTTCTCTGTTGCAAATCCCAAAAGCATGGAATGGGTTTCTATTTTTGTACAGCTTTTCAAGAAACTATATAAAATTGATTTATTTCAAACTAAGACAATGTCTGTTTAGAAGAAAGATTAAATGAAAATGGGTCTGTCTCTGTGATCATCACACTGGCATCTGGAAACTTTGGCCCAAAATAAAAAATAGCTATTGCAAAGGTACCAGATTTTTTAAACTGTAGATACAGGCAGGAAATATGTTATCAAACAAGTACATCTGCATTTAGCCCCTTCCAGTTCTTCAAAGGGCAGCAAGCTGCTTCTTGGTTGAAAAGAGACAGCAGTGTTCCGAGTTCACATCAAAATAGATCATCCACATACATCAGTTTATGAGAAAACAGTAAGTGGGAAAAACATCTGACAGAACAGGTACTGTGCCTAGGATGGGAAAGCACCATTCGCTAGCCAGAATTGGATGGTGCTAACAGGATGCTTCAGAGGGTGGTTTATAACCACAGAGAAACAGACTGACTTTTCTGTATGAGTCAGACAAGTGTTGTGAGGCAGCATTGATACCAATTAGACTAAAAAGGACAAATTAACTACTTGAAATGTGAAAAGGAAAAAAAATCTAAATGCTACTAGTGAGAACAGGTTTGAACCATCACTCAGAAATTGACACAAGTAATTCTAAGGTGCCAAGCACCCCTAATTCCCCAAATCTTGCTATATTCTTCAAGCTAGGCTGGAGAAATATAAAATAATAATAATAATAATAATAATAAATAATGTGCTTCCCAACTAGCCCCACACCTCATTCTACCCTGCCTATGACTGAGGAGGACAGAAGGGAATGAAGATGCAGCAGGGAGGGAAGGCTTGGGAAAAATAGATAAAGGAGCTACCGGAGTGTGGCAGAGGCACTGTAAGAAAGTGTTCAAAGTGCTGCTTCTTGTTTCCTGAGCAGGGAACTGTGGTCAGTACGTCCACCCCCTTCTAAGCGAGCCTCCTCAGCGCTTGCTCTGTCCCCTCTGTCCTCCCTCTGGCTGGGATGTGGCTGGCCATGAGGGGAAGCCTCATCCTGGACCTGGCTCCAAATTGGGATTCCTTTCATCTCTCCTTGACATCACATCAAGCCCTTGTCATCTGAGCTTATTTATCTATTTATTTATTTATTTATCTATTTATCTATTTATTTATGTTTCATGTCTTTAGTGATCTAATTACAATCATTGTCTTGCATATTTGAAATTATGCATTATAATTTTAAATATTTTTTACATCTATGTAATTATTGCCTATATTTGATTTGCCTTGATAATCTTGAAATTAGGATTTTTTTTTCACAAAATAATGCTGTATGTGGCAGACAGCTACCTGTCTCAGAGCAGATAATGGGAAGCTGGATTGGTACTCTGTAGTATGACATGAATGACAGCTCAATTTACTTGCAAAGTCTGATCACTCGCAGCATTTCCAATAAATGCTTTAGAATTTAGGTGAATCCGACTCTCAAGAACCCTTTCAAATGCAGTTTTCACTACATTAAAATTCCCATTTTTCACTTGCTTCTAGACAGTCAGCAAGAAATTGAACATAAATCAATAATATGATCCTAAGTACAAAATGAAAACATAAATTGCTACTTTGGTATATGACAGTTGGGTATGCAAGCATTGTGCAAGTTCGGGCACCAGGTGTTTAAGTGCTGTTAAATATTTGGTCTGTCAATCATGCAACTTTGACAAGAGAAAAATTCTGAAAGTAGCAATCAACCAATATCCCAGGAAGTAATTGTTTGCTTTAGTACTTTGTCTAGAAAGCTGAATTTGATTCAGTAAAGATTTTTGTTTGTTTGTTTTTTGTCTTTTTTGCATAATGCCAGCAGAGAGAGCTGGTGGAATATTAAGCAAGTATTCTTAAAAAGATTTCCTTATTTGGGAAAAACTTCATCCACAACGGACAAAAATGGTAGAATACTAAATGATATATTAAGTGCCTCTCACTTAAGATAGAGCAGAAGGAAGAGGCATCTTTCAGGGAAGAGAATACAGTAAGTATTGAGAAAATGGATAAGAAGGGAACTGAGGTAATACTTGAGTAAAACATTAGCCTTTTTCACCTTGTGAGTCAGCTTAGGCTAGTTTAAACTAGCTAGAACACAGACTAGGTTTTTATAATTTCACATAATTCCATAGCCTCTTTTTACAGGGTTAAAACTCAGGTGCATTGTATATAATAGGGTCAACAAGAGTTAACTTCAAAAAAAACATATTTTGCTAAAATCTGAGCCAAATGTCTCTTCAAGTTTCAGTGATACCAGGAATTCAGAGTCTGTATCTGAAATTTTACCAGGAAATTATTAGCTTTTGGGACTGTCCAGAACTACTGTGTCTACAGGATTGTCTTAAAATCTTGAAATACATATGAATCAATCATTTCAATCAAAATCAGATGTTACAGCATAAGCATGTAAAATGAATCTTCAAGAGGGCAATGACATACATGAAAGAGACTCTTTGGGAGACGAGTACAAATTTGTATCACTGTATATCCATTCACTTTAATAGATTTATAGCTGAGAAGCAGTAAATATCAAGAGATGAGGGAGAACACAAAAAGTAAAATAGTATTGTAGTGATGTATTATTGAGGAAAATATTTATGATGTGTTGTGCAAAAACGAAGATTAAAGAGAGGCTTCTGACTAGAACCTTTCATGTTTGACCTTCTTCTGTATTTGTCTAGGGAAAAGGATCTCATGATGGAGATTAAAATCTCCAACTGTTTGAGATGATTTATGTGTGGCAGCGGACAAGTTACAATTATGAGAATAAGATGGCAAATTGACTTAAGGTCTACTGATGCGGCACAAGTTGAACAGTTTAGTGGTGCTAAAGCCTTACAAGGAGTAAGAGATCATCTGCTAAAGTGAAACAGGTGTAAGAATTGCTATTGGAAGGTGAGGGGCCTCACTCATTCTCCATCATGTCTATTTCCCTAGACTTTCCCCAGACATCTAAGAAAATCATCGTAGCCACAGGCAAAGTATCCATTCTCTTTCCATTTACTTTACTTAATTGGTTGGATAGATAAATTCACATGGCCCAAATATTTTCCAAGCCACAGATCAGCCTGAGAAGAGAGATACTGCAGCTGAACAAGCTTAGCAATGGCAAAACAGAAGAGAAGGATTTAGCAGTGCTGATAAGGGATTCTATGGTAAACTTTACTGCAGTTTCCTGCAACTTAAGAAAGATTAGTTAGCCAGTAAGTTAGCAATTAATTTGTTCTTTCTCACTAACTCCCCTCCTTCACTTCCGCTGTATTCAGGAGCATGTAGTTGTGCAGATCTGAGAGGACATAAAATCTCTGGTTAGTATTAGCTTGTCCTACCGCCATTTTTGAGGGGGTGATGGTGAATATCTGTATCTGTTTAATGCTGGATAAAGCTCCGGTCCTTCTGTGATGTGGATGTACTTTGCAGTTTGCCTGAGCTGCATTAATAATTACACTTCAACTGTGGTTAGTCAGCCATCTGTCTAACAATTTCAAAAGCATTAACCACACCACTTTTTTTTCTGATGTTGAGTAATGTCAAATGCTTTGCTGAAGTCAAGAGATATGTCCCCTTTATTCCCCTTTTCTATGAAGCTTATTATCTCATCAAAGGCAGAAACCAAGTTAGCCTGACATGATTTATTTTTATGAATCCATGCTGCCTTTCTGCATTAATCTCTTTTAAAAACTTGTAGATCACCCACCTTATTGTTTGTTCTAGTACTTCAACCGCTTCTTTTGGTCTTTGTCTAATATGATTTGCTTTTTATCCTCCTTTCCTAAGATAAATAACTGTTCATGGTGTTCTATTCCATCCCACCTCTAAATAATCAGAAAAACTTCAAGCTGACTGCTGACCACCAAAAAGCATTTCTGTTACAATCTAGGTAAAATGGATATGCTGAGGCCAAGCTTGAGGGATCCTTGTCCATACTTCAGTTATATTATCACAACAGATACCTCTGACATTTGTTTGCCCATCACTTGCTAGAGACAAGTCTGCTCTTCAGATTCCTCTACCATGCTGATAAGGACCATATGACCATGCTATCTGACCATATGACTTGATTTCTGATGATGAAGGACATAGATTTCTGTCAGTGCTCTGATCCTGACATTGTTTAACAGATCTGAATGAAATTCACTGTGATGAGAAAAATACAGTGTAGAAAAGGATGGCCAGCAAAGTTCTGCTCACTCCTGCAGAGAGCCTGAAGGCTGCCAAAGAACAGTAGCCCCACCTGAATATTTCTTTAGGGAGAGCTCTTCCGCTTGCATTTCATGAGGTGGGCACTCTGCCCTATGCATTTAATGGCTACTCCACACATTGAATCTCAGGTCCAGGTATCCAGCATTTCCAGCCCTATGCCTTGGATCTAGGCAACTGCAATTTCACCATGAACCTTAGGACTTAGCGCCCTCTAAAGGTCCTATCTTAAGTTGCCAGTATTTGTGATTCCTCTTGGTCTTGAAGGACTGAAGCCGGATAAATGCAGGTATTTTGGAGAAAGTAATACCTGAATGCATACAGAATGAAACTACCCAAGGAAGCACAAAGAAAAGATACAACTACATCATCAAAATCTAATGGAAAACCATATAATCTGTTATTTCACTCATACTATTTTTCAGCAGGGATAAGAACATGGAAAGTACTTCTGGAAAGATTTATTTATACTTGGATGACAACTAATTTATCATATGAACTGATCTCTTCAGCTATGTGATGTCCAATGTATAAAATAAAAATCAGCAACTCATTTTAGTTTCTGAAAGAGATGGCACTGTTAGGGAGGCCAGTACATCTATACCAGTATTTTTATTATTCAAAGGACATGAGACAGAAAAAAATGAATCTAAACTGACATTTCAACACTGTAGAAACGTGAACCTGGAATTTTGGCTGAGTGACAGGCCATAGCAAATAATGGCAAGATGGTACATATTATATTCTATTCTCATTGGCGGTGGATGCAAGGCTACAAAAATGAGGTCTAATTAAGCTAGAGCCAGATAAAATTCTGTCACCACTTCTTCAATTCGGTTTCAAGACTCTGAGCAGCTCCACGTTTGAGCCCCCATGCTTGCGCAGAGATTCAGCTGCAGCCCATCGGTATTCTTCCTTGTCTTGAGTGGTGGGGACCTGGCCACCTAGTGCCCTCAAAATGGAAAGGGAGATTAAATTTATGATTATGTTCGATTAACCTGATTATGTTCAACTGATTATGTTTATTCTAAAATTACAATTATGCAGACATTCAATAATAATCAATTATGCAGACACCAATAATCAAACATGATTTTGTTCTCCTGCAGAATGTGTTGTTATGTCAGAGATTTTAAATGTTTCTTTGTGGATACATACAATGCTGAGCTAGAGCATCTTATGTCACTGTTTGCTAAGGGGGTCACTACAAGCAATATCCTAAGCAGATCTGAATTTGTTCCAAGCCAAAAGAGCCTATGCAACTACTGTGGTGCAACTCCAACCTAAGCTAATAAACTAAGATAAACTGCCCTGGCAGCATTTATTAGATGATTCTTGGCAATTGCACAGCTTTAGGTCAGCTCAGAGAGAGCTTGCATTTGCCCAGAGTACATTTTATAAACGCACCATTAACAGGAACAATAATTAACAACTATTTGCCTTGGAGAGACGAGTGCTTTTTCCCTCACTGCTCCTTGATGAAAACTGAGTTATATCTCATTTTCCTAAACTAGTCCAATTTAACAAAAAGGGCAACTTGACAAATTTTGTCTCTCCCTGGTGAATTTAGCTCAGTTTATTTAACCATACTCCACATTGTTAAATTTTTTGTTCACTAGTAAGTTCTTTGGCATGCCACAACTTGCTTCATTTCCTAATCCACTAAGTATTTCACTTCAAAAATACTCAAGCAGCATCTGTGTTCCCTCATACAGAGTCTCAGATCCATAGAACAGATCAAAGAGAGAGCTACAGCTCTAAACCTAAAGCAAATTTTCAGGGTAATCTTGTTGCTCTGAAATGGATTTTTTAAACCTGTATCTTGTTGATCTGAAAAGCTATCGAAAACCTCAAATGGCTGCAATGTTAGAAGCTTTAGAAAATAACTTCTCTGACTCCTATATACAGCTCTAAATGTAAGAACTTAAGATACAGCATTTCTTTATGGACTGTATCTTACAAATCTGTTGCGCAGTCATAGACAGCATGAATATTTTGTGAGGAGAATCAAAAGCCCAACAAGAAAAACATTTCATTCAGTATGCACAATTAACATTCATTTATAGATTTGGGGCTACAGTCCCAAAAATGTGCATTTCAGTCGAGCAGAATATGCAGTTTTGTGAATAAAATAGACAGTTATACATATAATTTACAATCTGTAATTAGGAATGATGAACAATTACAGGTTTGGAACAAAAAAGATGCCCTTAGAAAATGCAAATCTCACATCACACTTGTTTTTCCCCAATTTGACAAATTTGCAAATAGGGAATGATAACATGATAACAGATATCAGGTACAAAAACAAACTTCTAGGGAAACAGGAAAAATGACTGGAATTCTTCAGTTATTCAATGGAATACAGGATCGTGAGTGCCTGCAATATCAGAGGATGCTGATTCCACACAAGAAAATCCAAAATTTCTCCAGCGTTAGCCAGTATAAAAAGCCATATTCACAGAATCACAAAATCACAGAATGCTTA
>VZSV01000135.1:1898092-1928013 GCA_013398735.1 Nothocercus julius
GGTATCAGGAATGAGGTGATGACTGCTGGTCCACCTGGGAAATTACCACTTGTGAATATCTGAGGGCTTGAAGTACTTTTGTTCTATATTTTGTACTGTGTCTGGCACTAGACTGGGACTTCAGTACTTGGCAATATCATGATACAAATAATAATAAATAATGATTGTTCATGTGTGGGCTTTTTATGAATCGATTTGATTCTTAAAAATTAATAATTATTTTTAATATTTGGCATTTATCCAATAATTTCAGGTCTATATGCTAAAGTATTGACTTCTTTATTGAAATTAAAAATGTACTACATCTAATGCCTTCGCTAATTTCTCATTAGTGGTTACCCTGAAAGAAAGCTGTAGGATTTGTTTCACTTGACCTGATTTTCACTTTTTTTTTCTTTTTTTTCTGGCTATTATTAGAAATCTTTTGCTTGGAATATTACGCATCAGCTTCCTATCATGAGTTAAGACATTTTCCTTGTACACATTATAAGTTCAGGTTGTTCTCACAAAGTAATTGTGTCAGTTAATGCTCACTGTTCACATCAGTCACATGCCACCGCAGCAGTGCCACATGTCTTCAAGCCTCAGGATAATGCAAGTCTGTTAAGTATTAATGATCACCATTCAAATGGGAGCACCTAGAGACAATAACACAATCATGCCCTGGCTAGAACTACTTTTGTCCAGCTTCAATCCAAGTGATAGAAACCTGAAAGGTTTAAAACATCCCTCCAAAGGAGCCAGGTGTTGGAGGACCACTGAGCTTTTGGGGGAAGTTAGCAGGAAAGCACATGCAAGCAAGCGCTGATGGTGCACTTTCACACCTGTGGAGCTTATATTTTTTATCTTTAAGACCAGGCAAAAGGAGGAGAAAATAGAGTAGCAAAACATACGTACCTGCATGGAACATCTCCAATGGTGGGAAGTGAGAGGGTGCAGCAAACCCGAGCAGGCGCTGCAGCCCCCCTGAAACCCTGAGCACATCCCGTTGCTTCCCAACCGCGCTGCGCATAACCCTCTGTATAGCCGCCTGCTCCCCCATCTCACCCCCCATCCCTGGAAGCACTCGCCCCTGCAGAGCAGCCTCAGGAAATGCAGGGGAGAGGGGAAGGCATGGGCACAGTCCTTCTTTTTGCTTGGCTAAAGTATGGGAATAGAGAGATATTGCCCTCTTCCAGCTGTGAATACTAAAAGAAGTTTTTCTAAGAAATTTCTTATGTGCCTTTTTTCAAGTTAAATTTGTATTTTTAATTACAAATGATGGCTTAGACTATCTTATTCTGCTCCATGATATCTGCTGCTACCCTTCATTAGAAATTTAACTTTATTTCTACTGGGAATTTTGTGCTTATAACATACCAACATGGTGTTTTAAAGTATTTTAAGTTAATCAAGTCAATCCAAGACTGATGCCAAGATGATCTATGGCTTAAGGAGATTTTTCTTTGAACAGATCTATTTAATTCAGCATGATAAGCACTTTGTAGCACAAAGAAAAAAAATGTCAGTAGATCTCCCTCAAAACCTTTTAATGATTAGGATACATTATTCTTTGTTTTTAAGGGTTTAGGCAACCTGGTCCAGGTTTTTCAGAGAGGTTGTGGAGTTTCCATCCTTGGAGACTCAAAAGTCATATGGACATGGTCCGGGCCAATGTGCCATAGTGTCATCACCCCTAATTGAGCAGGGGGGTTGGACTAGATGAACTACAGAGGTCCCTTCCAATCTTAACCATTCTGTGAATCTGAGACATTTCCAGTGGACTGCAGCTGCATGTCTGCCTCAAATCATTCAATTAAAATATCTAAGATTTCACAGCAAAAAGCTGACATATCAGACAAAGCCCACAGATAAATAAATTTACTACTGCTGGCTTTTTAAGGAGCATTTCTAATCATGGTTTCATTTTAAAGTGCAAACATTTATGGCTTAAAAGGGCATCTCCTACTTACCTGGGCAATCTTTTGTCACATAAGATATCCCACTGCAAATTGACATGGTAACTTGCTTTTTGTTCCAGTTGTTGACTTCACCTGCAACTCGTGTGAATAAGAATTTGCTACCTTCTAAATGGAATTTGCCATTAGCATTTGAGCCAGATCTAGACCACAAAAGCCATGGTATGGATGGAAGTACTCTACTCTGAAATGCATTGTTATGAGGTCTTATGTTGCAGAAGGACTTCTATTCACTCAGAATTTCAGGGCCCAATAAAAAGTCAACATACAAACAGACACTAATGATTAAAAGCCAGAGCTACCTGAAAGCTATATGCAATAATTCTGCATGAGAACTGCCACATTGTGACTGCACAGCAGGATTATTGGGAGAAAGCTTTTATATCGACTTTTTTTTTTTCATTTCTATTCTATATTTGCGCAATTAGAAATGAAAGGGTTTTAAAGACACAAATTGGCACAATCATGTTTGTTTTAGCTCTTCTGGGATAAATAATTGGAAAGCTATTACTTTAAATAAAATCCATTTTACCTGCTGTCAGAGACAATGCCCAGGAATCAGGAATATAACTTTTTGACAGTATAAATTGTAAAGGAAATAATGTTTATTACAATGAAGGCAGTGGATCATCATGCATTCATTTCAATTCCAGGACAATGCAAATAGCCAATAAAAGAAAATGATTTGATCCTTTCTCCTGGGTATTATTCTACACAAATGAGTCATAGTGGAGAATACTGAGCACTGCTGAGCATTCCATCATTGAATACATTGTTAATTCCCTGTCAAAAAACACCTAAATTTAAGTTGAACATAATCTTAACTCTATTCTGATGAAAGGATGCATTTCAATGACAATGATTTTGTGACAATGATTTTGTGTCCCATTTTGCTTCTCAGGTTTGTAATGCTCTAGATCCTCCACATTTTTTTCAACATAAATGATGCTTTGGTAGATAACACACACCATACCTTTTAGGTCACTTATGTGAAATTCAGAGCCTTCCAAACTGGTTAATGTGAATACCCTCACTTCATGTTATAAAACTGCAGAGTAGACAAACTACTTGCCCAAGTGAATGTCTGAGAAAAATCTTGCAAAAGGGCAGAAAACCATTCCTCCACTTATATGGAGTTAGGATAGGTCTATATTCATAGCTACAGCCTAGCCCAGAACCTCTCCCAAAGTTCTTTCATCTTTCCTGTCTTTCATGCTCCTCTCTTCACAAGAGTTTGTGAAACTGCAGTTAATGGGTCCAAGGAATAGATCTGGAAAAAACACACCAACCAAACTGAAAAAAAAAAAAAAAAAAAAAAAAAAAAAAGGACAAAACAGACAACAAAATAATGAACAATGATTGTTTTTTAACCCAAACCAACTCGACGATCTGCCTGAACACACAAACATTCTTGCCAGCAGAAAGAAAGCCATAGGCAAAGTCAGCACTAGGAGAAAGGAACAGGCATGTTGATTTTCCAGGTGACAATATAAAGGCTGTGATATCCGTAACAGTTCCTGGCACTGCCATATTACAGGGCATCCATAAGAAAGCTAATTGTCAATACTAAGACAATATTGACCTGCATACTTTGTCTAATTATTAGAATGAAACAGATAATCTTGAGTCATGCCTCCATCCAGCAATATCTACAACAGTGTAGGCAGTCAGTATTAG
This sequence comes from Nothocercus julius, assembly GCA_013398735.1. NCBI lineage: Eukaryota > Metazoa > Chordata > Aves > Tinamiformes > Tinamidae > Nothocercus > Nothocercus julius. The sequence continues at coordinate 1,901,728 of VZSV01000135.1, forward strand.
TGCTACCAGTGAGTTCTGAGACAAAAAGCTCCCTCAACATTTAGAGTGGTTTTTTTTTTTAAGTTATTGAACTTCAGGGTTTCTTGAAAATCACCACTTCCATACCTTACCTAATGGTAAGGCTCAAAATTTCATCTCACTGCCCAGGCCACAGTGTAAGAACAATTTAGACACTTAAAGAAACCTTGCCATTTAGCATCTGTTCTATATTTATATTTGATATATTACTATTCAGCACAAGGATCACAAGTATTGCTCCCCAGTCTTTCATTCAAAGCTGTGCTCGGTTCTACACAATACTTTTCCTCTATATGGCTCTGTAATCCTGTTCTAACCCTATACTCCTGGAATCACACTCTGCTGGCCAGCATCTAGGAAAAGGATGGCAGTTACGCAGAGGAACTTGTATAAAGGAACTGTCGTCAAAAACCATAACTGAAGGTGCTGGGTAGGAAGTCGGGCTTATGCGCTTCTTTTTTTCTGCTTTGTATATCTTCTCCTGCTATGACAGACCTCTTTGAAACCCCAGTTCTATCGCTGTCAGACCAACTTCCAACCATGAAGGCTAGACAAGACTGAGTGGTCTTTTTTGTTGTCCACTCATTTTTCGTTGCACAGATATGCTAGGTACATATTCAAACCACTGTCGAAACTTCATGATTTGCAAGCCCAGTATACAAACATTTTCTCCCATTCTGGTTTTACACTTGACAGTCTACTCCCATCTTTAAGTTTGCCCAGGGCTGCACGTATTTTCCTAAAAGGCTATGTTGTCTTCATTAAACTAGTGGAAAAAAATGAAAAAAAGCCCTGCACTAGTCAAAGTGCCAGAATTTCATGTTAATTCCTGGGCTCTGTTGACATAAAATGAACACTACCACAAGAGGTTACCTTAAAATCTAACAAGGATTATTTAACAAAACAATTTAAAGTGCATCCAGAAAAAAAAAAAAAAAAGTTTTTACATTTCCATAGGACTACAGAAATTACTCATTTCTTTCACTTTAAATGCAGAAGAACTGTTGGATAATCCATCTTGACATTCTGGTTAACAGAGGCTACGAAGTGAATAACAAAGGATACTGAATGATCTTCTGTCTGCTGTCGTCTTCCCATAAGTCAAAGAATCCAGCCCTGAAATTGTTTCTAAATATATCCAAGGGACAGAGTCTAAAAATAGTCCCACCATTTGCCCAGTAAAACATCCCCCACTGTGACTCAGAGGAATAGAATTCAGTCTTTTCAGAACTAAATGGACTCTCCAAAAAAACCCCAAAATAAATAAATAAATAAAGTGTGATCAAAGGCTACACATCAGTGGGGCAGTTGGCACACTGTGGATGCCAGGTTTGCTGGAGACCACAAGGTTAATCTCTGCCATCTCTGGTTATTACAAAATACCCTCCCTGTGAGCTTTTGTTGAGCCCAGAGGGAAAGCAAGAGATCCCTGAACACCTTGTCTCCAACAGAGGCCGTGAGCAATTCTGTGACCAGATGATCAAAGAAGATTGGTTTTCGATGAAGGGAAGAAACTGTCTGTGAAAAAAAAAAAAAAAAACAAGGGGAAAAGAATTGCGGCCAAAGTCACTGGACGGATTTAGGAATGTTACAAGACAGTGGAAGGGCAACATTGGAAAGATTAAATAAAATCTGGCTCAGGGATCAAAACTAGCTGCTTATACACATGAAAGCTCCACAGTTTTCTGAGGTTTGCTCATCATTATTATCAAGGCCATTACACTCAAAAGATTAGTACCAGGCAAACAGTTCAGCACAAATCTGGCTCCTTTCAGACTGGCAAGCGAACAGCCTGAAAGCAGGTGCTGCTGAGGAACCCTGTGTAGAGGCAGAAGAAAGGCAGAGCACAGCTTTGCATGAAAGAAGACCTGCTGCTTTCACTAAATGTACAAGCCAGAGCTGCCCATTCCTTGCTTTAATTCCTTATTTACTTTTACAAAGCCTAGAGTGGGTTTCATTGCAAGAAAAGAAATGTTCTGTGGTCCAGATTGGCATTAGCCAGGTAAAGCAAACTGGACAGTCTGTTATTCCTTTTGAATGTTGCAGTCCCACAGTGGTAGCAGAAATGAAATGAAATGAAGTGAAATGAAAGGGCCTGTGCTTTGAAGTCTGCAGAAAAGACAGCTTAATATAAGGAAGATTTAGTCTCTTCTGGAACAAGAAATTCAGACTTGGAACACATGTAGACATTATTGGTAGTACCACCTAATCAGAAGGATTCCGTAAATCAAGATCCATAAGTGAACAGGACATTTCACTTTTGCTGGTAAAATGCTTAATTATCCATCATTATCAACTGAATATTAAGTGGACTCTGAAACACAGGCAAACTTCCTCTGTTGTCAAAACAACTTCCAAAGGTCAGGCATCATAAAACACAAAGAACTGAATAACCAGAATGGCCCATTAATCCCAATGAAAACCAATGTGAAATCATTCATGACCCTGAAAGAAGAAGAACCCAAAGGAGAACCTAATTTTGAAAATTCAGTAACATCTCAGGCACCTAGACTTAAAGGCAGGTAGGAGGACCATTGGCTCAAGGCAGCTAAAAAGCCACTCACTAATCAGAATATTCTTGTGAGAAGACAGTGCTGACATCCTTTTCTTGTTAAGCGAAGTATAGATAATTTCTGCAATCTCTAAATTTAAACAGAAGAAAATTTATGATTTTAAGTAACAAGCAAATGATTCAAGTAAAGATAGAAAAAAAAGCATCGACCCCACTCCTCCAAAACCAAAACCTTGCAGCCACCACTATTAAAGCATACATAAAATTCTGTTCAAGACAATTGAAGAGGACAATTGTTACAGATTTTGCACTTCTCATATTCAAAAGATTCATAAGTCCATCTGAGATTCTCCACATTCCCTTTGAAGAATTTGGCAAACAGACCAAAACAGCTTTCTGAAGGAAAAAATGCAGGTAAGAAAAAACAGATAGGAATATGGCAAAGTAAGTTACAGAAAGATCTAAGTTTTGTGACAACAAAAAACAAAAACAACAAAAAAAAAACATTGCTAGCCTGTCAACATATTGCAAGAGGCAAAGTTCCCTACGGCAGTTGAGGATGTTCATTTAAATGACCAACAACAGGCCAAAAAGAAAATACATTTAGTAATTCCAAATTGCAGCATTCAGCAGTCCAACAGTACCAGAAACACAGACAAACCAATGACAGGATTTATAGAATGAATTAGTACTTTCTGTGATGAAATGCTTAAGCTGATTGGGTTCACATCACTAACAGCAGTGAGAATCACGAATGCAAAAGTCAGGTTAGCAAACCAGTTTCAGCAAAATAATTTCCTATCTTGGAAAACTCCCTTACTTTTGGAGAAAAATCCAATTTCTATCCTCCTTGAAGATCTTCCAAAATGGCTCTGTGTCTCCATCAACAATAATGCAATTTGGTGATAATCCTCCTTGAATCTGGCTATCATTTTTTCTCTGAGGATATCCCTGCCTACCAAACTACAAAAACTGATCCTTTCTTACTATCTGGCTGGATATTTAAGTGTGCTCATTACAGCAGCTGACCATTAAGATGAAACATGCCTCAGCTAGTTATGTATTAATAGGGTGCAATCAGTAGTACCAGGACTAGTGTATCAGCAAAAATTAGGACAAACTGATTCAGTGTGGACTAGATAAGGGACAGCGGGCTGGACTGTCTGAAATCTGGCTGAACTGCAGTATGTACAGTGTTGTGATCAGTGACAAGGTCCCACGCAACCGCTGGCCAGTCCCCAGTGCTGTCACCACAAGGATTGATACTGGTTCCCATGCTGTGTAGCATCTTTGTTAATGACTTGGGTGATGGAGCCAAATGCATCCTGAACAATTTTGCAGATGATACAAAATGGGGAGAAGTGACTAATATACCCGATGGTTGTGCATTCAGAGGGACTTCTACAGGGGAACTCGCTAGAGGGGCCAAAGCTTGACAGACATTAGTAAAATCTTCCTGCATCTGCTCTTTCCCAGGAAAGCAGTCACTCTGCTGTTCCTCATAGAGGTCCCAGGAGTCCTCTGATGACACCAGAAGCAGCTTTTGACACCATTTGGAGCGATGGTTGATGGGAGGTCACACATCACCTCCTTTAACGGCCACAGGCTCTCCTCTGAAATTTCCTCCAGCAAACTTCACACAGAACAATAAATAGTACAGGAACTTTTAAAAAAGATTAAATACAATGTATATAACTTTGTACTGCAATGTTAAATCCCAGCATAATATTTTTCTGCTTCACAGTCCTTGCAGTCTTTGGACACATAGAAACAATAAGTGAAAAACAAAATACAATAGGAATACTTGCAATTTTTAATATTTGCAAAAGTTTATTCAGCCACAAACATGCAAACTCTTATGTATCTGCTTAAGTGTAGGTATGTAGGTGCTCTCAAAGACAAGGAACTAATGTATATGAAATTAACTGTGGGGCTAAAAGTCCACATGGGATGCAGATCAGGCTAAAACTGGGAGAAATGCCCTATCACAGTAAAGGTACTTACACTTTTACAGTGAAATGGAATAACCCACTCCTTGGCTAACAGGTTAATCTGTGGTTAGTGTTTACTAAAGCTGTTATAAATACAAATACTCTTATACCACATGTAAAAGACAAGGCTGCAACTAATAAATAGCATTTCTCATGCCTTTTTCCAAGCCTCCTCTGGGAACATATGGCCTCTTCAAAAGAGGTGAAATCCACATAAGGCAAAAAGTAATAAGAAAGCAATATTTTTCCTTTTATACTTCACAACCTTCACTTATAATTTAGCAAATATAAGAATTTATTCAATGCAGAAGATTAAATATATGAACTCTTGACTACGGTTTTGCTAAAAACTACATGAAAATTAGCCACCAAAGAATAAAATAATATACAACAAACACATACATATTATCCAATATGTTTTCTTACTAAAGTACCTTCTAAGAGACTCTCCTATTGAAATGTTAGTAATAGAGAGCCGATAATCACAGGAAATGGGAGTACATCAGAATCTTTCCTATGGATTTCCTATGAGAATTTTAGAGATATAGAACTCATACAGGATTGTGCTTGCAAAGGCTCTTCTCACAGTATCAACCTCTTGAAATATTCACTTTTGGTGAAGCTACCATCACTCACCTTTCTTCATCCTGTGATTGGATGGAACTATGTAGCTCCTTTTGTGGATTCCCCAACAACCTTAATACCACATTGTCCTCAAACTTGCATCCCTCTTTTTGCAACCTGAATGTATTTTTGAAGTAGATATTTAGTCTGGCTTCCCGCAAAAGGCAAACTTATACTGTCAAATATAATATCACTTTTGGCCTGTTAGCAATGAACTCACTAGTCAGTTTTCACAAAATTTGACAAAATGATAAAGTTGCCAAAGACACTAAGTTATATAAATGTATGACAAGTGTCACAAAACTAGATATCCAGGTTAAAAAAAAAAAAAAAAGATAAAAATGGTGTAGCAAGAATACATTAAAATGTATATATTTTAAAATGGCACATGTCACCAGGGCCCTAATTTAACTACACAGCTATAACTATATAGTCACATTAGCTGAAGTCTTAGGGATCGTAGATGAAAAATTTAGACTCTGCCAGAATGAAGTTATTATGAATGGCTGGATCGGTCACGATGTGGCAGATCAACAGCGGCTCAAGTCAGCAGGTCAGGAAGCTTAAATTGCCACGGCATGAAGGAAAGGCCACGGGTCCCGGGGCTCAGGGACATCCCCGCTCCCTTCTGAGGGAGCCAGAGCGCTCTCAGATGGCAGCTCCGCTGCCAGTGCAAAACCACAGCCACGCACTGCAGGTGCTCGGCGTCCTCGGGGACGCAAAGCTGCTGCTGCTGGCACGGGGACGCCGGCTGGTGTCGCCTGGCGCTTTATCTTGCCGAGCTGCAGGTGGGCTCTAACGTTTAAGTTTTACAAAACCCGACTGAAGTTTGATTCATCGCACCCTCCTCTCATTACAAATACCACACGTATTTGTACTCCCGTGTGGAGTTTTAGAGCACTATATATGTAAGGCAAACATGAATTATTCCTATTAATGGAGCTTTTGGTCAGGAAATTTTCCATGCCGTAAAAGTAGCAATAAGCCAGTCTAACCATTCCAGACTTGGGTATTACATGCTCAGGGAATTCACAACATGTACACAAAAACAACTCTCAAAAGAAAGAACCAAACATTTAAAATGAAAAAAATACAATCATTGGATAGCCAAACAGCTGTACATCAGTCTAGCACTGATATCACATGTAGGAAATACATGAAAAAAAGCCTTTAACAATTTGTCTAATATAATCTGGAATTAAAAAGTCTTAATCAGAACTATGTAGTTATTGCATAACTTTCCAATATCGCTACTCATTTTCTACAGCCTGTTAAAGTTAGCTTTTGTATAAATCTTAAATGCTAAATCATAAATTACTGAAACATTTGCTTATCTCCAGGCTTCAGCTGGATTGATCATCCCTTGATTCAGCCTTTTTAAGAACCCAGAAAAGACAGGCTTATGTTGGAGACACTGACGTTTTGAGCTGGTTTGATTTAGAGGAACAGAAACACAAGGTGAAAGGGATCCCCTGTCCTTTTAGAGCTGCCTTTCACACCCAAGGACTGAGAGCATCATTTTTTTTTTTCACATGGCACTAAATCTTGAAAGCAGCATAGTGAGATTGAGCCCTGACAGTTGATAGCTACTCATAGTGTTCATTCACACTGAAGAAGGAACACTTAGCATTCCACAGCTTGCGACCTGATAAATCCTTTTCCTTAACTCTGAAAGGATAATTTTCTAGTTTTTATATTATTATATTGCAAAGATAAACCACCTCTTTCATATGTTTTACAATAATACATTTTGACAGAATTCTCATATCATGATATCAGCTCTTCTTGCTTCAGGTTGTCAGAGTTTTTTAATTATGACTATTAAATTTTATGTTGCTTTCCAATTAACTCAAAGATTTGGTAGGTAACTTATGAGCTAACTTAGGAAAAATATTCCAAAGTGGTCTGCTGACAGGAAAAACTGCACTTGAATATTTATGTCTGCAGCCTGTTAAACTACTAAGTGTCCAATAGGCAAGAAACATCCTTAAAGATACTGAAAGAGCAAGGAGGAGAATACATTTAATTATGCATTTAATATTTACAGTAAGGAGTGAATGAACAAATAGCAAAAGGAACCTTACAGAAAGACATCCATCATGACTGATTTGAAAAGAAAATATCAAGGTGCTGGCAGTGGACAACATTCACGGGGGGAAAGGAAACCAAGCAAAGGCCTCTCTGGGCAGAGGAGGAGACAACATGTTAAAGAGGAAGCTTCCCTGGAAACTACACCTAGATCAGAGTGTGTAGTTACAGGATTTGCAGCTTGATAAAGCAATTGATTACAGCAGTGGATTAATTTTAAGTCATGAGTCAACACCAAGACTTGAACAAAAGCAAGTTACTTTGGCAATCTTTTTTCCACTCAAATGGCCGGATGTAGAGCTTCATCTATCTAAAATCTACCGACTGTGCACCGTGCAAGCACACTACAGAACTAAATACACACCTGACATGATGATATGTGCTTAATAATGTTAATGGATATTGTATAAGGGCATCATCAGACAACAAACTCAAAAATAAAGTAATTCACAATAGTTCATTATTATTTTTCATATCCAATAATGTTACAATACCTTATTTTTAAAAAATGTATTATTATTAAAATAATTTTATTTTATTTATAATAATATTTATATTATTATATATCATTGAATTATATATTTATATATTATCATATATTATTAGATATTATATAAAATAGTATTTATATTTTATTTATTTTATTTATAAAAAAATTAATTTTAAAGGAATACAATTTTAACAGTAAATGGCTAATGTTTTTCAGAACAAATACAAAAAAGCTGAAAGTAACATAAGATAAAAGTTGAGTAGCTATGAAGAGAAGGAAGTGAAAGTTATAGGAAAACTTTTAGTGGCATCTAAATTTATATATACTATCTATTCTAAACTGTGAACATCTACAGCATATTATCTTGATCATGAATGAATCCAAATGCCAATTTTTCCACCACCTGTTTCATGTAACACAACTGTCTTCAATTCTTTTTATGATCACAAATGCATAAGGTATTAAATGTGAGGACACTGTCAACTGATCAAAGAACCCAGTTCTTTCCCTCAAAAAGATGAGGACCAAACTAGAGGTTTTTTCCTTGTCCAGGATGAGTCAACACAAATGCATACAGGAATACCTTTATTCCAGAAAAATAATCATAATTTTACCAAACAAAACCACAAACTCAGATAAATCAGAGGAACTGGTCAGCATTCTCAGTGCTGCTCACCATCTGGTCTTAGCTCTTGACCTTTGAAAGCAGCTCCAACTGCCCAGCTCTCCACAAACAAATATGAGGAGATTGATGCGGAAAGGGAATTCATCACATTAAAATAAGAAAAAGTTTTTGTATAGTTTGGTGAAGATCAAATGAAACTCGCACTGTTGAGCACAAGGAAACATGAGTATTTGAAACACTCGTGAAAAAGATCTCTATCAACCACAGAAATTATAATGTAGATTTCCTACAAAGTCCTATATCAAATATGGTAAACAAATTACCATCTTATTTTCCAATAAAATAAAACAGATCATCTCAGGTAAACTGATGAAATTTAATAAATCAAGACATCTAAAGTTAATTGCCTTTATTACATTTATTTTATGTCCTTAAAATTAATTGATATTTCTCAAAATAAGCTCATGGTTTTACATAAATAATATCCAATTTAAACTTTATGTCTGAATACACACCTTTCTATTACCTTTCTTGCAGGGGGAAGCCAAACAAAAATATGATTCATGACATATTTCTGTAATAAATTATCCAAACTTTTATGCTATCGATGCATACTCTTTCCATATATTTGATTCTCATATATTTAGTGACTTAAATTAGATCTGACCACTTTTGCTATATAAAAAATAGTAAAGCTAGTAAGGTTGCATTCAAGTATGCACTAGCACATTTGATAAGGCAAAAAAGTGAAAATCTGATTCCAGTTTACAAAATTTGCTTATGTTGCTTTTGAAGGCTTTCAGCCTCGTTTATCTGTAATAAGCAGAAGAGGATTAAACTAGAGCAGGGCAAACAGTGTTTTCCTTGTGCACTTATAAAAGAAAAAAGAAAAAAAAAAAGGAAAAAATTAGTTTGTGTTGAATCAAAACATATTTCTCAAGATTTTCAACTACAGTACCCTACCTCACCAAAAATTAATTTATCGGTAAACTTGTAAAATTTAATTTGACATGAGTAAATTGCCTTGCTTCATATTAGTTATTTACCTCAAATCTAAATTATAAAATAATTTTTGCTTTCTTACATTTCCTATTCCTTAAAAATCTCTCCAGCTACAAATCTGCATTTCAAAAAATGCAGACATATGAAAAAACATTGTTATGGACTTTATCTACTTTGCTTCTTACCAACTTCAACTTAAGCAATTGTAAAGTACACAATATGCAAATATATTTAAATAAGTGCTATATAAGTAATTCCAAAACATCAGTACATCTAGACTTATTCTCACAGGAACTCTAACTATTGGAAAAGATATCTGAGTAAATATGTAAATCTTATTTATTCTCCAAAAGATAGGAATGCCCTAGAACATATTTAGGGGCAATATTTAGGGTTCATCCCAAATGATTCTAAGAATTCTTCCACAATGCATATCTGACATACATGATATCTGCTAAAGACATAACTGTTAAAGAGATATGGAATGAGAAAAAAAAAAAGTATTCTAACAAAAATGCCACTGCTGTGAGCTAAACTTTACCCTGATTTTTTTTTTTTAATATAAAGCATTCTATCACAATTTACAGAATAGTAAACTTTATTTACTCCTTTATTGAAATTTGATTTTATTTACTTATCTGTATTCCTACAAAGGACAAAAGCTAGTTAAACGAAACCTACACAGTGATTTTAAAAGTCTTGAAAGAAAAAATACACAAGATTCTGAACCCTTTTCTACTATTTAAAGACACATAACTACCTTTGTCAATTTTTAACAGATGAGTAACACAGTTAATGGTAAAGTAGAAGACATAAGAAAATATGCAATCAGTTGTTCCTATTTCATGCTATTCTAATATTTTTAATGTTCTTTAAAATTTTATGACCCCCTTTATAAATGTCTCGATTTGCAAGGGAGAAAAAGTTTTAAGACCAGAAATAGAAATATGAATATGAGCGAAATAGGAAGTATTTGATTTCTATCAGGTTTGAAAGAAAATGCATGGACAGAAAATGTAAGCATATTTTCACATATACTTTGCATACACAAATACTTTGCATACGCAATGACCATGATCGCAGTGAAGCAACCGTTAATTTATCAAATTGATCATTTGTGCAGCAAAACCTTAGAGAAATATCACTAAGTTACAGATGCAAATTCACATACATCTTTGCATGCACACTTGCACGTCTGACCTTTTAAATATTAGGCTCTATTTTTACTGCAACTTACATATCATGTAGATGATCATTAAGTACTGGAGGAGAATCTTAATGAGTGAGGCTTGCTCAAGGCTAGTTTATTCGCAGCCAGTGCTCACGAGATCTGGCCCACACAACTGCAAACTTTTGCTTGTTCACAGAAGGATCAGGGGCAAAGGGATTCTAGTTAAAAAGGTGCACAGGAGCCATACACACTTAAATAACAAGTGGACAGAGGATGACAAAAATAAGCCTGAAGTAAGCTCCGAGTTAAGATCTGCCTGGGAAGGAAAATTAAAACCCTGACATCTGACAGCGCTATAAGAACTACTCAGAGCCAGGTTCAATACTATCTTCATTCAGCTCCTGCTCTCTAGAAAGGTGTGCAAACCTTGAAAAATCAATATTTTAGGGACTGTGCAGCCCTAGCCAGGAAGCAGCAGCATAGAAATTGGGCAGAGGCTGGAGAAGTTAGTCACTGGTTCTGTTGAAATATAAACCTGGCTTCAGCATCATGGAGTGAGAAGGGATTAGGGAGGCGTGTTGGTCTCTCACAAGGGGTCCATAGCACAGAGTGAGCAGAAGAAGAACCTCATCAAAAGAATATTGGTGCTACCACAACAACTACTGTTTAAGACACAACCAGGACTGCCCAGAAAGAACAAGTTTCTCTGCCTCTTCTAAGACCTAACTATAAAGCTGGGATAAATCCATCACAAGAGTCGTGGGGGTTAAGGGAGAGGCAGAGGGGGAAAAGAAAGCAAAATGAAGAGTGGTACAAAATGTAGCGCACAGATAAAAAGCTGACAGTGCAGACTGAATTTATGGCACGCAGGCAGTTTAAACACAGAGCAGGTAGGGGAGAAAGAGAGCGGTGGTGGAAACCCTGGACAAAATCCCAGGAGAACTGCATTTCTCTCCGCTTTGGGAAAAACAATATAGGATGTCCAAGTCAATAGAATATGCCCAGGAACTCTTAGTTATTACATAAACACGCAGTTCCTAGCTTTCAAGAGCTCCTAGGGCCCCAAACAGCCCTTTCTGAGAAGCTGATGTATAGTAGATTTATGCTGGTCAAAGACTACCCTATTTTAGTCTTGCTTTCTTGAAAAATGCTGTTAATTAAGGAAATGTAGCTACTTAGTTGTGTGTATTTCTGGTAAGTTATTAATAAGCCTAAATACCAGACACACTTTCTTGCAGGCTCACTTGTGCCACTTGAAGTAACTGCATTTTGCAGCAGGCATGAGAAAAGTGGCACAGCGAGCTTCACAGAACACCTACCAAAAAAATCTTCTACAATACCGCAGTAATACATATCGTGGAACCTCAAACATTGACAAGGATTATAACAGAGAGCTTCAAAATTCATATAACTTCTGCCCAAGTAATGCAATATAAGCTCTCCACAGACCCCAAGAGATGCCCAAAACGCAAGCAATCTGAAGAGATCGCAACACTGCCAATCCCCCCCATTCAAAAATATTATCAAGCCCCCTCTAGGTCCTAAGAAACCTGACTTAAAAACATGAAGATTTAAAGAGAATAATTAAAGAGAATAATCCACTTTAACTTCTCAAGAAAGAGCTTACAACTGGTATTTCTAAGCTTTTCCCTCAATAGCAAGAGTTACAAATTTAATTTCTGGTGAAGTTTCATTCTCAGAAACTAACTTCATTTCACAGTTGAGGCTCTAATCGGAACACTAAATATTGATACATAAATTTCCAAGACTTGGCAATACGACATGAGGTATGCATCTAGATTTTTAACTTTTTTCACTCATCACCCCCTGCCCCCACAGTTTCAGATATGTAACCAGCTGGGTTGTTTCAAGCATCTTTCCACAAGCATTTCTCCTGCACCATTTCATCATGATACATAAGGAATCCTTACTGAAAGGATTCCTTGGCAGCATGTCCATTAGGAAATACCTTTTTATGTACTTTGTTGGCAGTGTAAGTAGCTATAAGGGCTATTAATTTAGTGGGATTCATCTCCTGTCAGGTAAGAACACAGGAAGGCCAATGCTGCAGACCTAATCTCTTGTTTAAGCATGTTAGTTCCTGGAGTTCAGTGTGGACATAACTTGTGAGAAAACATAGTCAATGGAAATATCCCTCCTGTGACCATACCTCTTGCAAATTGTGGGCATTTCCACACTTCTAGGCCAGGAGAAACAGAGTTTGGAGTTGCAGATCTGTATTCTCTGCTGATGCTGTGGGTAGAGGGGAGAAGGGGAAGGAAGAAGAGAGGAATGGCGGGAAGGAGAAGGAGGTGAATGGAGGAAAGGAATTCTGCCTGTTGGGAAAGAGAGCTCATGAAAAGCCACCTCTCATCACTTTTCTCATATCTTCTCAAATGGGGGGTGGAGTTGCAATTCTTATCTGTTGTCTGTCTTTCTGTAGACTTAGGTTTTTTGAGTGGACACATGCCACACACCGTTCATTGCATTATGTTTAAAACCTAGTTAGGATCTTTCATAAATTATTTTGAACAAAAATATTGTAAGATATTGAGCCAAATTTCTAACGATCATTCAAATAAAAATCAGTTACAAAACATAATTTTTACTGATCTTTGAATAAAAAGTTACCTATATAAGATGTTGAATTTTTGTAACTATCTCCCAACCACATTTAAAATATTCATGATTCATTTCCCTATCCTGAACTAGAATGTGTATTCCACAAAATAGCTCTTCCAGACATATCTTTTAAGCCATTACGCTCCATGCATTAGCACCAACACAGCCAGTTTAGCAAAGGCTAAACACAGCCAGTTTAGCTGGGAGCTAGTGGCAACAGGACTTCTAGTTAGATAAGGTCTAGTGCTGTCAGTGACCTTATTTACTTTTTTCCTTGGCTTGTTAATAATTAATTATATGTGCATCTTTCTGGACACGACAGATAAGCATGTATACGCATTTCCAGTACAATCTCCCACTTCAGCAGATTAGAACTTTACCATAAAAACTTGCCTTGGGCAGAAACCTGGTGTTCAGTGACTCAAAAATGCATACAATACACTATTTAAACCTGGGAACTAATAACCTTTTTAAAGCATATTAACCAATTTTACACAGATATCTGTGTAAATCTCCCAACACACACGCATACTAAAATGACAACACTAAAATTTTTTACCAGCAATTCCCAAATGCCGAATGGCATCCCATTATTGCTTCTCAACATTTAGTACAGTAAATGGCTATGACAATCATAGTACTACTGAGCAACTGCAACTGCAAACAAATGCCTACATTTTAATACTAACCTAACATTGTGCCACATAACAGAAAAATATGAGAAGTTATTTATATTGGCCTTAATCTCAGTATTAGAACCATCTCTGTTGAAGTTCCAGCGTACCTGTGCAAGAGGTCAATGACCGGGACATGGCTGAACTCACAGTAGAGACGTGGGGATAGAAATGAGGAGCTTCACTATTGACAACAAATAAATAGCCCTGAGGAGGACTTGCAGGTTTGATCACTGGCCATGAGAACTGGGAACAATATGAGGTAATATTTAATGTTTCTAATTTTTTTTTTTTTCCGGGAAATGTATGATTAGAGACTTGCACACCGGCTCACAGACACTGCAACTCAAATCATATGATTGCACTGTAATGAAATATAAGGCTCCATCTGTGCATTCCACTTTACAGGCCTGTGCCTCCTTAGACCTTAACAGCAACTTTTCAGTTTCTCAGATGATATGTAAATCATGTCAGAAAAATCTTGTTCACTTCAGTCATTGTACAGAATTTATATTAAATATCAGTATTTTAAAATATATTCTGACTCTAAGAGTCAAAGAAAACGATTGGCTGGAGTTTCATGGAAATGAGAATGTTTCGAAAGGTTATCAGCATGACAAAGCAGACTGTTTCTCAAATAAATGGAAAAATACATGAAAATCTAATTTTTCATTTCATGGCAAGAGATTTTTCCAGGGAAAACACTCAAAATCAACTATACAGAACACTTTAATTTTGCATAGGAATTGCCAAAACGACCTATATGAACAGTTAAGTGAGACAAGAAATTAATATACTATGTCCAAAGTTCAGTAATGTATTTGCTTACTAAGAACAAAACAATAGTAATGTATGATTTTGTTCCCTTTCACTTCATTAAGCTAATTCTCAAAGGAAGGTTTCCTGAGGTTGTGGGGTAGTTGCATTCTCCTCCTTAGAATAAATTACATTAACACAAAAGAAGTTGTGAAATAAACAAATTCATAGAGAACTCAAAAGTGATGCAAAAGAAAAAGTAAGACTGTGTGGGTAACTCTAGTGACCCATTTCCTGAGATACCCAGATGATTTGAACTCAAAACAGCAGGTTATCTCCTTGCAGGAAAAAAAAAAAAAAAGATCCCACAAATACGGGGCACCCTCTATTTACATTTCATGGGTACATCTTCTGAATAAACATACTAGATAAAAGATTCAAATACAGCTAATAGCTCTCTGAGCCAACATCCAACTTGCAGAGATCCTCAAAGAAATCTTGTTCAAATTTACAGATGGTCAGATTGTGCCCAAATAGGAACAGCAGCACTTTATGCCGGCTTTGAACAAATTATATAAATGATAGCTAAAGTGCAAGGAATCAGTGAAGAATCAGGCTCTTTGCGATCTAGGCTTACAGAACTTTGACAGGTAAACAGATAGAGAGCATTAAAGAGTTAAAAAAAAAAAAAAAAAAAAAGACTGAAAAGCCTGGGAGGGGATCCATCAACCTAAGTGTAGGTACAATCCAGATAGGTATCTTACCCTGTGGCCCCAAGGGATCCTTTGCAATCATTGGAAACCTGGTCAATAGAATCATGTTATCTGAGAAGAAACTTATTTTAAGTAGGAGTTTAAACAAATTAGCTGAACTCAGGCCCAAAAAATTCTTTTGCCTTTCCACCAACTGAAAAGGCAATTCAAGTTGACTAGCTCAGCTAGGAGATGTCCATGTTGGTAAGGCCTTGCAATAGCACTCTGGCATTTTGGGGGTTATGCTTATGTCTTTCTTACTTAAGGATTTTTCTGCACCTTTTATCTATATTAATCCATCTCAGAAATACATGACAAACTTTTAAAGGTGAAACACATATATTATATACAATTAATATAAATAGATCTGTCCATGATAATAATTACATTTTCATTTAAAATTACAAATGACAACAGTACAGTCTTTTTATGGCAGTGCTTTAGAACAGTTTTTGTCACCATTGCTTTAGCCCACATTGCACTTTTTTATATAGAGTAAAATATGGTCAGCATATTTAAGTTCAGTTTTTGTAGAAATAACCAACTGCAATGAAAAAGAACATAATTCTGAAGTCTTCTAGCGTAATTCTGAAGTCTTCTAGCTCTTTGGAAAACCATGGTTCCCTGTGTGTATGCTGTTTTCCAGCTCTCAAGTGTGAACTTCCATCTTACTCCTTTTGGATGGGCAGATGTACAGGAATATGATGGTCAGATCTTGCCCATACCATAGATGACAGCTGTCACATGTATCAGTAAATGGTCCAGGGATTTTTAATTCCTTACTATCTTATGGATACTCAGAAAGGACCATTATGCAATGAATGCCTTTTTCATCTTCATACAACTATAAAATTTTTCTCTGAAATGACCTCTCTCTTTTTGGCACTTAACCACTCCAGATTCAATCACAACACATAGAAAACATCCTCGGCTGTTTATTCAGTTTCATATGGCATCTCTGCTTTAAAAGCCTGATTTTCTTGTGGTTCCCAGGTGATGCTGTTGACTTGAAGTTTTGTGGGGAATGCCTTCTGTACTTTGCGTAAGTCTTGAAAAGGACTTGACACATGGTTATCCTACTTCAACCTCTTTCCTGGTAATCTATATAGACCTAAATGTGATCTAACAGGAAGTGAGGTGGGAAAATAGGAAGGGATTATTGATGTGACTCCTACCAGCACATACAGTACTGGTTAAAAGACACCTATATCCAACTAGCATGCTTTTCTTTAGTGCTTAGGTTCCTCTGATCCCTCCTTTTCCTGTTCATAAGCTAATTAAGCTACAGATCTGCCCCTAGGTGCAATGTTTGGGGGTTGTTCTCCCCGGTTATCCGGCTGGACCAATTCCTGCATGCTGGAGACCCACCAGCTGGTGAGGACAGTCAAACCGCAAACCTTACCCAGCGGCTGGGTTACTTCCACCTGCTCCACTCTAACCTTTTATAAGCACTGCGAGTCAGGTAACAAACTACTATTTTCTCAAGGTAAGCTGCCACATATAAAGCATCTGCCATGGCTTATTTATTGTTCCATTTAGCTCCTGCCCATTTCCGGACTCAGTGCACTCAGGAGATCTCCTGCCGCTCCTGGGCCGCTTGCAGGGTCTGATCCGTCCCCACTCAGCACGGCGGGTCTTCTCCAACCGCTGCCACCACCGGCTGCTCCCCACCACGCTCCGGGCATTCGTGCCCAGGTCTCCGCCTGCCTCTGACCTGGCTTTCCTCAAAGCCTGCCCTTTATTTCCACTCCCCCCTATCTAAATGCAGGAGGAAATGTGAAACGAGCTCCTTTAAAACAAGCTTCTAAGAAAGACACCATAAAATGTCCTATTAGAATGTAAATATATTATATCTACTATCCTCCTTTCCTCCAGTATTTTTTAGATTTGATCATAATTTATTTGCTCTGTTTCACTGTTTCCTAAAAAAAAAACATTCTAATATAGGCTCTGCTATCCTCTAAATAGCTGTTCTGCAAGTTTAATAGGGACTAAATTACCAATTCACTGAAAAAAAGCATAAGAAACTTTCTGAAATAGTCACATACCTTGCATTAAAAAGTTGACAATGACTTCAATTGAAAAGTTAATTTAAATTATTTTACATTCCTCTGAAAGGAAGGGACTCAAAAACAAATTAAAAAGCAAACAAACTCAAAAGCATCAAAACATGGAAGTTTATTAAGCATTTTTCAACACAACAACCTCTGAAATCTGTTAAATCAGTACATTTCTCCAACCTTGACAGTGTTGTGAAAAGTTTTACAATCAACGTTAGTGGTGCTCATTTATATAAAGGCAGGGTTTAAAAAAATTCAGGAAAATTCTTCCAGTAACTAAAGAGCCCCTTGTGACTAAATTTAGGCATGCTTAAATTTCACAGATAGGATGGAATTAGTAAAAACATTACTAAAAACTGACAGAAGTTTAATCTTGAAAAAAAATCTTATTTTGTATTATACTGCAAAAGAATTACTTATTATTCATTATAAATAGTACTAATAGAACATTTATTAAAATATAGTAAATCATTATACTTTAAAATAATAAACACACAAAACATTTTCCTCATAGGAAAAGCTCACGAAGCTGTAAAGGTATTCATATATAAGAAAGATGAAAAAGTGAGTTCTACCACCAAATTCTCAGTCCTCAGCCCTTGTCGTTATGCATTTCCCTTTGAAGAATCACAGGACTGGGATGGTGGAAAAATGTTCAGCTGTGCTTTCTATTCTGCACTTTTTAAAAGATGCAATACCACCAAATCTGCCTACAGGACAGCCGAGTATATAGCAGAGATAACAGCAGGACTACTGGATCACAGTTTCGCTCATTGCTAATTATCACTAAATCCTTCTGACAGAATTTTCTGTTACTTTGGATTTCACAGAAACAAGTGAAGAGGAACAAATGGTCATCTGCATTGGTAAGTAAATAAATGGGTTTTAAACAAAGTACTCTCAGATAAAGCTGTAAAAAAAAAATGTATGAAGCTATATTTATTTTGCTATAAGCAAATACATGCAAAACTAGGGCGAGAGCAGGCAGGAGGGAGGGGGAAGGGGCTGACATGCAATACCGCAAATTAGGAACTCCTAATATCTAATTATAGCATCAATATTTACTAAGCTGTGATTAAGAGTCAAAATTTCAACTTGCTTCTTCAATTTGTGGTTTCTAATTTGATCAATAATTTATTATCAACTGAAAATCAAACACATTTTATTAACACTAGGTAAACAGCATTCTGCCTTAATAGTGTCCAAGTTAAACAAGCAGCTAGCAAGCACAGAATCTTGATTTCCTCCTGGCATATTCTAGGATGGAAATAAGCTTTTAGAACATGAAGATCAGCATATTACTCATTTTATAAAAAGTCTTTGCAGTAAACTTTAGCAATATCAAAATAAAAAGTATAGTATTAGTGAAAGAGAAATACAACCAGGTCCACAAGGATGTATTTGGGTTCACAAGGCATACACACAGTAAAGAGTTTAATGGAGAAAGATAGAACATAGCACCTAAGACAAAGAAATGAAACACAGAAAATGCACAGGATTATAAATCCTAAATCCAAATGATATATATAAACACAGTCAGGAGAACATTTTAAAACCTTTAGATCAACACACAAAATAAAATAATAATAATAATAAAAGTAGTAATGGAGAACTGTATCAGAAGGATCCAGCAGAAGGACTGAATTGGAGCATACAACAGCGTTACTGCATGAAGCAAAAACACAGTATGCCAAATAAACTCCATTCTTTTGATTACCTATCATGGTGAGATTATGGCAACTTTAGAAAACAGGCAAAACAATATTATACTCAAGGTAAAGAGTCTGAAATTATAAATAGGTTTTCTCACGTGACATAGCAGTAAACTGGATGAAGGCTATGCTGTAAATGAAACCTTAGAAAGCTAGGAAATAAAAATAAATAAATAATAAATAAATAATTTATATCGAACCTTTCCTGAGACCAAAAAAAAAAAAAAGAAAAAAACCCAGGATTGTTTAACAAAGGGCGAAAATTAAATGTATAAATTGAATTTTGTTAATCTCCATTTTTCAAAACAACATGCCTTATAATCAGTGCAGAAACTGGGGAACTCTCTCCAGTTTTCAACAGAGATTTAGTAGCAGGCAATACACTAAAAATCTAATATTCTAAGAATATTTGAAAAAGCTTATTTGTTCACTACTATGGAAAGAAGTTCTGCACTATCATGATCATTTGGGTAGCATTTAAGAAATAAGGAAGAAATGGTATTATATATTTTGGAAAAGGAATAAAAAAGAGCTCTACTTGTACCCTTTCAGCAGGCTGGAGGGACGGCATGGACAGGCTGCACAGGGACTGAAGGGAATGAAAACACACTCAGATATGATTCACTGGGACAATCACCTGGCAAAGGAGTAAGGCATGCTGCAAAGGAGAAGTTGCTCAGCTATAGGTGATAGCAGGGTGGGCATGGGACTGGCTTGAAAGAGAGCACGGACTTGGGCAACAAGGATGGATGGTCAACACAGAGGCAGATGCTTGTTGCTGGTTGGAAGTTTCTAGTGTGCTGCAGTTTATAGTTGGAGCGAAGTCATAACACTACCGTATTTCCATTTGTATTAAAAGCATCCTTTGGTTAAGCAGCAGTTTGGATTATGCGCATGTGATGCCAATACAAGGGGGAATTTCCCTGATTCCTTCCCTAGGCTCTGTGTTGGATGCTGCCATTGCCTCCCCTCTGCACGATCAATCCCCCCACATTCAAGTCCTCCTTACGTCTGCTACTGATTTTCTTCATGCTACCTGGAGGTGAGAATTACCCGGGCATTAATTTTCCATTGCCAGTACTTCCAAAATAAGGCAAATTATCTGAGGGACAAGCTGCATGCATAAAAATAGAGTAGTATCAAAGAGAATCAACATGCAAAAGTTATTTACCTCATTCTCTCAAACCTAGCAGAGACAGCAGAGATAAACAGAAGTTGTCACCCCTCATACTTCTCCATAATTCAGAGTGTACCATTTCTTCCTAAAATAGGATCGCTATAAATGCTTATCTTTCAGTAAGTGGTAGTTCACACTAACATTTAAACATTACCAATTTACATATTCTACACACAGACATTAAATTAAAAAAAAAAAAAAAAGAGAGAAAAAAAAAAAGGAAGAAGAACTGTTTCTGATGGTGCTTATAACTGCAAAACTGACATGCCTACAAAAATAAATCTGGCAACAAATTAAAACAACAGAAAAACTGTAAATTTAACTAGAAAATATACTGATACATAATTATGAGAGGATACTGTTGTAGTTTGCAAGATAGAATCCATTTAGGAAATGTTTATCCAGATGGAGAATATCCATTATCAACAACCCATATCACGAAAGTGCTCAGGCTAGACGACCGAAAATATCAGAAAATCATATGAATTACAGATAAAATCCCATTAGTCCGTCTTAAAGCACCTAAGCAATACTTGTGTGTGCTTTAGAAAAGAAATGAGAGAGACATCTCCTGTCAAAATAGATTTTTTTCCCTGATGTTTCCTATTCTAATTTTAAATGTCTATAAGGATGAAGCTTTTAAATTTTCTTTAAGAAAGCTCTCCCACAACTGTATAGATCCAGAGTCAGAAAGTCGTTCTTGTCATTGACCTAAATTGTCTCTTTACTAAATTATATCCCATTACTTCAAGTCACATTCCTTTTGGCATATATTAAATATGGCACCTTGGCAGTCTTACCTTGATCAGTGTAAAGAATTTAACCATATTTTTCTACCTCCCAGGTATTCACATCATTCCTGTCCCTACAGAAGCTATCATACTGCCATTACTCATTACTTAGACAAACTATTCATATGCAGTTCTTTTTGCCTTTTTCCTTTTCTGCTCAGCCTGTCCACCCACTTGACAACATCCATTTGTGGATAATGAGGAGCTCAAACGTGTTCCAGTGGTTCTTTGGATTTTTTTTTTTCCAACAGCATCAAAGAGAAGATAAAATATAGCATCATACACACGATATTATCTTCACTGTTCCTTCTCTAAGCAGAGGACAATCTTTTCTTTATGGAATGAGAACAAACTTTTTACCAATCCTTAACATACTTCTTGGTATACTGATAACATGGATGAGGCAAATAAATATACAAATGACAATATAATGAGTCTCTGCTGTGTTCAGATGTTCAGATAAAATGCTCAGCTAAACATATATAACAGGTATATGTACAAAACAGCATTACTTTGGCTCCTCCTTGGAATGCCTATGTTAAGTTGAACTCATTCTCTACTCAGGGTCTTGCAGTAGTATCTTGACACCAAATGTCCTTTCAGATCATACAGACAAGAATAAGAGGCCGTCATGCTTCAGAGTAGATATGGGTGTCTACAGGCAATTACGAAGTTCAGCACTAAGTCTGGGATCTTTTCCCGTAACTGTAGCTGTTCAGAAGTTTAAGTATGTAGGCTCAGCTCTCTCTCAGTCATTGAAGAGAAACATACACATCTACAGAGGCAGTCATTCCATGTACCTTGAGTAACACCCTTCTCGCTCTCCACTGACCACGGAAAGATCCTAAACAAACCATAAACAAAGAAAAAAAACCACTGTATATATGACTGTCTCTATCCAGAAAGACAGGAAGAGATCCTTACTTCTCTAATGAAACAGGTACAGCTTTCCACTTGCATGGCGTTACTCTTATACACAGAAAATTGGATTTTTGTGCTCTCTGCCTGGCCAACCAGGCAAAAATGACAAAAAATGCACTTTAGAAGAACAAGCCCACAGCAATATTCCAGGCATGAAATGGCAGAAATTCTCTGTACCTTAATGGGATCTGATTTCCCTGACAATTTTAAATGATGGGGATATCCCGCAGTTTGTATCACTTAACTTGGCCAATCACATTAAAATATTCCTCTACAATCTCTTCTTCACACTCATACTATGTTAGCTGTGGTTCCCCCTCTAAATCAACATCTGAAATGCAAGATCTTTCTTGAGATGTGAAATTATGGAAATCTTCAACTACTGACATAGTAAGTAACTGTGCATACTGCAAGTGCTACATGGCATTGTCTAGGTCTTGAAATTCTTAGGTACTATAGCTACAAGTTCTAAGAAATGCCTGTAACAAATAATTTAAAAGAATGAAAAAGCTGAGACGTAGCAATGTCTCCCTCTTGTCAAAATCAAAAAAAAAAAAAAAGAAAAAATTTGCAACTGAAGAGTTTTCATGTAATGATACAAATAAATCATTTTCTCTAACAAAAAGGATCAGAGAGGAAAGTTCACCTGACAAATTTTGCTGACAACAGTAATAAAGTATTAATATTTATCTCCCTCTGCATTTTTGCAGTCTGCCTCATTGCAAGAAATACCCTTTGAAATTTTTTTGGACCAATAGAGGAAACGCTCCTGATTTTGCACTCATTTTTTAATCAGACTCAGTGATCTTCCAGTTTTCCTACGAGCAAGGCATGATTTTACCAGAAGTGTATAAACACATATCCTGTTAAAACAAGTCAGATCTATATTTTGGTAAATACCAAAAGAAAGGTTTTGGCCTTCTTAAATTTCCAGACTGGAGCTTTATTCACAGAAAATGCAAGAATACTGTTTTTTTTTCAGCTATTCAATGTGGAAGGAAAAAAAAAAAAAAAAAAAGGAAAACAGAAGAAGGTCTGTAAATGACCTGGAAGAATATTTGATTCACTTCACTTAATGTCCTGTTAAACTACCAAGTGTTATTGCTGATGCAAGTGCAACACACTTCCATTCCAGAAGACACAGTATATAAATCTTCTCACAAAGCAGCTAAAGATACAGAATTTACATCTTTTTAGATCTTCAGTTAATTCTTTGGAAAACAACACATTCTGTACATGCTGTCCCTGGTGCTCCTAAAGACGACTACAGTGCAAATATGGCAGGGGTGCAGGAAGCTTTTGGCCTCTGTCATGACCAAAATCCTTTCTTTATTCTTCTCCTCTTGAAGAAAAACTTAACAACTTTTATTTCCAGGATTTACACAAGAGACAATGTTTAAACACCTTTCTGCTTAAGTCCTTGTCTTGGAAATAGAAATTGGAAGGAAAAGGTCAGGGGTGAAAGAAGAAAAAGCCCCTGGGTTTTAGGAAGTGAGGAAGAATGATGTTATGAAAACAATAAGTGGGGTTTAAGACAAGACAAAGGAAACAAGCATCTGGTATCTCTTAGTTTGCCTTGCTTGAGGAGTAGGTGGGTAGCTATTATGGCATATCTGGAAGACAGAAGGATGTGTTGTCTGACACAGACAGAGCACAGGAGAAGGGCGGGAGGCTCAAAAACATCCTCAGGAGAGTCACGAAGAAACCACCCGTGATCACAGAAGCAAAACAGACAACAAAACTCATGCAGAAGGCACTACGGGTGATGATGCAGTGAAGATGGTGGAAAAGGAGTCTTGGGCAATTTTCACTGAAATTCTTGTCATTCTCAGCAAAGGAAGGAAGAGGCACCACAAAATAATGAAGATCAAGGATTAGTGCTGTGGGAAAAATAAAACATCACATAGGAAAGCATTAGAAAGCCTACCGGTGATGAAATGGATATCTCCTCTACGGATAGAACCCAGCAAAGTATCAATCAAGCAGAAATGAATGCTAGAATGGTTGATGAGTTTTAAATTAAGGAATAAGAGGGAAAATTAGGAAGAGATTTGCTTCATTTGCATTTGCTTAGTTATTCAGAGTGGAAAATAAAAGTAAAATAGATGAAGGTCTGGAAACAGGAAAATCTGTGCATGGCTGTAGTGTATGGGAAGAGGAAAATACAACAGTAAAAGAATGATTATCAGAGAAAATTTGAAAGTACAATAAGGATAATGAAACTATTAATGTTGATGAGAACAATAAATACGCAATGACTACAGATAATAAAAAGAATATGTCAGTTTAGCCTAAAATCTCACGTAGTCTAGAAGAAAACTAGACTGGAAGTAAAGGAAATGCTGAAATGCACTGGCTGCAAAATGGAGGCATTAAAATTACTGCTACAGAACTGAAAACAGCTATTACAAACATAATAGGAATATTGTAGAATTTCAATCCTGGAACAAAAAGCCTTGTGGAAAGGTGTTGTTAACAAAAGACAGAAATTTGTCACAAAAGACAGAAATATTATACTGCAGGATGGCACTGTAATTTACTGACATAACAGTAAATAGGAAAGGATAGCAAGAATAAAGGATAATCCCAAATCTGAAAGAACACACCCTCTGGGTTTCAATATAAGCGATGCTGAAGAGCACAGTCGCCAAGGATGAGGGCAAATTGAGGGGAAGGTGCAAAGGGGTATTATCCTACCTGAAATGAACACAAATCTTTTAGCTATTCCAAGAGTTATTTTATCTATTTAAGTAGATTTAAAGAGCTGAAAATGTCTATGCTAAAGACAAATGGTCTCAGTGACTGAATAACAGCTTGAGCAGGAAAACCCTTTGCTTCTACGTTTTCTCCATATTTTAAACATATCTCATTAAAGAAAATTTCAAGTAAATGATGCAGTGGAAAGAGCAGGGTAATAAACCATGCAAGGTAACTTCCCGCTATCTACTTCCTACAGATCACAAACAAAATATGACTATTGCTGTTTTGCTGAGTTAAGCTAGCTAAACCCAGGTATTTTGCTTTTTTTTTTTTTTTTTTTTTTTTTTTTTTTTTTTTTTTTTTTTTTTTTTAATAATATTACTATCTACATGCCACAAACTTGCTTTTTTCCTTATTTATTTCACTGAGAATGTAAAAAAATACATTAATATCTCATTTGAAAGAGAAGAAACTTGCAGACACTTCTTTCAGCATAAGCAACCAGTACATCATCACTGTCATAAATGTGGAACAATCATAACAGAGTCTGTATCTCAGTGAAATTATCATAATAAAAATATATATTTTTAATATTATCTGATAATTTTATCATGGGGTAAGTTCAATTCTCCCAGTTTTGACAACATGAATATGACCTCTCATGCAAGTATGATGGAATAAGTTGCAAAATGCTCCCAATCAGGATAGAGGTGAAGCTTGAATGTTTATCACAGCAATTAAAATATCTATACATTTTCAAATATAATTATAATTTCTTTTTATTTTTGTCATCTTGTGGCAGTGAGTTCCAAGTTTGTGAAAGATGATCTTCCTTCTGTATGTTTAAAAATGGCTGTTAAATATCCTAACTGCTTCAAAGTTCATTTCAGAGACTCATTCAAAAATCAAGTCTAGAAGACCTGAGTTTTCAAATACCATCATCTCATTCGAGATTTTCCAGGAGTTGAAGAATGATGAACTTCTCTAGCGGGCAAAACTGATGTATAAAGGCTTGCCATACAAACCCCTTGCTTCTCAATAGCAGGGCTTCACAAATTAACACTTCATCATTTTCTGAATTCTCTAGCTGAAGAATTCACTAAAGTATTGGATCTTGTTTTCCAGATCAAGAAAGCAAGCTTGATGTACATGACAGGATATAATTACCTTACCATTAAACAATTCCTTATTCCTCATGGCTTTATAACACAATACACTCTATCTTTGTAATATTTGTCTTATTTTTATGGAAAAGTTAAGAAAGGTAAAATCTCTCTCCCTCTCTCTCTCTCTCTCTCTCTCTCAGTCTAGCCACAGAGTATACAACAGCCAGTCAAGTTAAGTCATATGCTCAAACGAATCTTAAATTTAATGTAATATATATATGAGTACTAGGACCTGTCACACTCATTTCTACGAAAGAAATGCAAGGAACAGGCATCATTTCATAGTCAACTTGATATATTTGAAATAGCAAATACGATAAGTAAGTACCTAGAACAATAACCACTTGAGATTACACTGAAGACACTAAATATTGACAAACTGTCCTAGCACAACAGGTTATTCAGAACCTATTTCATTGTTTGGAGATGTTCAG
>VZSV01000135.1:1929803-1942215 GCA_013398735.1 Nothocercus julius
GAGAGGAGGGAGAGGGAGAGGGAAGCAGGCTGTGTGTATGTTTCAGTATGATTTTAAAGCCTTGGCAGGCAAATCAGGCCTTTGTTATTTTGCACACATCTCTGCTTTTACTTCTTGGGTGGCATTAATATCTGTTCAAATTTCTCTGAACTCTGTGTGTTGATCAATATTTTTAAAATAATTTCTTCATCATTCAGAACTGAGTCCCGCGAGACACCAAGTGCAAAGTGGGTAGAATGCTTTTTAAGCAACTAAGTACTTTTCAGAGATGTCTTCACACATCATTTGGCACATGGAACGAGAGTGTTTCCTCAATGATACAGCTGTTTTTTAACACAAGTTCAATGGTTCATATTTCTTAGTCACAGCTATGTGTTGCTTCCTACTAGTAAAGCGATATCTTATAAGCTGTTTTATAGTATCACTGAAGAATCTGTACGCATGCAGCTACTTCCACCACATACTGCAACCAAATAAATATTTCAAAGCTTTAAGAAGCCAAACAGAGCATTAAAAGTGTTCCATTTCCTTTAAAAATCACATTTTAGAATAACCTTTAAATAATGAATTATAGGATTGATAAAAAAAAACACACATTTGAATGAAAAATAGACAACTTAAAAAAAACAGTATCTTCATTATTTCCCCCCGGAACTTTTTGCACCACATCTTGCTTGCTCTTGAATGAAACAGTAACCTCTGGCACTATTTGATAATGGCAATACTTGTTGTAACTTCTTAACCCACATTATATAGGACTTATATTCTGAAAAAGTATACTTCTTCCTCTTAAACTGTTACCAATTTATTAAACAAAAAAGTATGACAATCAAATCTAAAGATATTATCAAAAACAGGTGTATTTAGACTAAAATACTAACCTTGTTATTGTGCTCACAGTTCAGAAAATACCTTTGAAGCTGGGATTCTCTTTAATTTCTTTCTTCCTCTTTCAGGAGCAATAGTTAAAAAGTTACAATTTTAAGATTTCACTGACCCCACGTTTATCTGATTTGTAACTCTCTTCAGTTCAGAGATCATACTGATCTTTTCAGTCAGTGACTCCCTTTTGCAGTGCACTAACATTAAGTAGCCCAGAAGATTTATCAGAACTCTCTATTGCCTCTGATGCCTTACTCTATCTAATAGACTTTCAGATCTCTACAGGAGAGAGAGTGACATTTCAGTAACTTTTGCCTCGGAAAAAGGCCAGAAGGTAGTTCAGCTGATTTCAAACAATTATTTCTTGACACGGTGGCTCTCCCACAGCCTGCTCTTCTGGTTAAACACACGTGCGAAGCCTTCCAGAGAAGGTAAGACAAGGGCAGCTTTGCTGTCTGCAGCTGGCACATATCTCTGCAACCTTGGCACCATCCAATGTGTGCCATGGTTGATATTGTGAAAGGTACAGGACTTGGTTAAAATGACTGTAAGAGAACAGCAACAATTCAGAGAAAGTACAAATAATTTCCTATGTTCAACTTTAAATGGTAGCATATGATCATATATATTCTCTTCAATATGTCAACTAGCATTTAAAACTTAAAAGGGACACATCTATCCCACTATTGGGACATCTTTTTCAGACAGTTAAAACGGAAAAACAATCAAAAAACATAAATGATATTCATTTTCTTCAGAATACAGTGGGAGAAGAACAATATAAAGATGTGTTTAGCTATTGCCTCTCATTGCTTCTTTAATCAGAACTAAAATCTGTCACACAGAGTTGCTTAAATTCTGTGGTAGCTAAAGTATTTTACTTCTAGAGTCTTCTGAGCCAAACCATTTAAACAATTTGTGCAGCTCTAGTCAAAAACTACTACAAAACAGCAGCATTCTGATTAAAAGCACATTTGACTTCATAATCTTTGAATCAAGACATAAATTAGGATAATTAGCCACATATACTAATTTGCTACATAAAGCTTACAGACATTCAATAAACAGACCCTTTTCAAAGGGCTGACACAACAGTTAAAAACAGTAGGAAAGTTAAAACATTAATTCTGGAAAATTAATATTTTGCATATCATAACATGTTTATTTAAAGGCTAATATAATATGGTAAAACCTATAAAGTGGAAAGTAACTTTCAATAGTCCATGGAGGGGAAAAAAAAAAAGAGTTAAAATGAAATAATCTTTTCTATTTGAAAGAATAGTTTTTCAAGCATGTATTCTAAGCCACCGAGCAATATAAAGATCTTTTTGGATAGCCTCTGTAAATCATATCAAGGAAAAGAGCCTAAACAAGATATCCTTGTTTACTTCTTAAGGCATTATTCATGGTCAACAGGTTTTGAAATGATCCTACTCGTGCTCTTTCAGAGATATTTCAGCTTTACAGCCTCTAATCCTAAATTTAAAGATTTCTTGACCAACAATAAAAAGCAGTAGTTCTAGATTAAGTAGCGGCGATTTTAAAGGGAAAAATGATTCTGAACCAGAAAATTGGGCTTTGGGCCTTTCTAAGAATGTTTTTTTTTTTTTTTTCCTCCGAACATAATGGGCTTGCTATACAATTCTTTGCCAGAGGAGAAAAAAAGGATTGGGAAAATTAAGTATTATATCTGTGCTGATGCTACCCTATTTTTTTTTTACCACTTTGACTTTAGAAATATTTCACATCAACCCTGACAACAACCATTGATTCTGACTGTACAATTTTTAGACCATGGAGACATTGGAGACATCTTCCTCTGCCAACACAATAACACCACCAAGAATGAGACACATTCAGAAAGACGCTTAAATACTTTCCATCAAATCAAAAATTTCCTGTATCTATTTTTTTTTAAGCACCAGACCATAAATGTAGGTGCTAAAAAGCACTCTTGAAGTAGAAAAGGCTCTAAAAGTAAAAAAGACTCAACTTGTCCTCCAAAAAGCCTTCCTTCGTAATATATCTGTCAATGACCAAATAGACAGTATAAAATTTCTGGGAAATGAATGGTTTCAACTTCAGTCTGTCCTTCCCAGGATTGGAAAGCCTTTGTGGATGAATAATAGTTATAGATGAATTGGTGTCAGACAGAGAGGCACTGTAAGGTGCATAAAGTATTCATGACTTCTATGCAAACTACCAAACTATCAAAAGGGTTGTCCCCTTTTAAGTTTCAGAAATACATGAAATAAATTGAATAAATACATTGGTTTGGGCTTTTGGGGCGGACATTACAAAAAAATAAAAAATAAAAAATAAAAATAAAAAGAGATCATATTTTTCCTAAATTTTGCCATGACGGAATCTAACAGTGGATTTCAGAATTTCTGGTTTTAAAGCAGATGCTGACTCGCATCTTGTGAACAATCTGCACTCACCTTTCAGAGGGCTTCCTGAGTTATCTATCCTCAAAGCCTGATCAACAGATCAAACAGATCAGATCAACAGATCAAACTTTACTATTGAAAACCAAATAGAAAACTCTTAGCTTTAGTATCAATTGAGCAAGCTATTCAGTTGAATAAGTTAGCTGTTCGTTTGAAAGCTGTGAATATGTACGAGGTGAATGTCTTCATCTCAGCACTTCCTGCAGCAGGTTTGCCCCTCCCAACATCTCTGCTCTTTTCTCCTTCTGCTACTTCGCTATGTCCACCTATTCCTCCTTACATCTTTTTTTTTTTTCCTGTTTCATCTTATGCTGTAGTATTAATATCCTTTTTCTTCTACTTGAAAATCCTCCTTTCCCTTGTGCTGCAAATGATCTATCTTTTCAATCCAATTTTCCATGGAAGTTCACTTGTTCTAGGAAGTGGTTTTTAAACCTCTATATATCAAATGTGTCTCTGTTGAATCATTTGTATTTGATCTACATTGTAGACTCAGCGAGTCTACAAATACAAATTTATTCTTCTGTTTATTTGCAACAACAATTTCTATGAGCAGAACATTTGGGATTGAATCACTGACCTCCAATAAAGAACAGAAGTCACAGATATCTACGCTGAGTTAACTAACTATACATCTATGGCTGTGACAAATTCACATCCTTGGTCCTTCAGGTGGATTCAGTTATGCATCTGGAAGACATAGCACATATAGACACTTTGCTGTCTACTAAAACATCAAGCACACTGTTCATACTCCATGAATTATAATAAAAATAAAAGCGCATGGAATTTTGTCTGAGCACGAAGTAGGAGAAGAGTGTTAATAATCGTACAGAGAACCTACACTAATAGCTCAATTTGGGGCTCTCAGACGCTCTCAGAAAGAAGCCTATTTCGCTGGGTGCTTGGCCAGTTGACAAATGCACAGCACAGCGGTGAGTGAGCTCCCAGTTATCTCCCTTGCTGTGACCTTTTTATTGTGCAGGATTTGTAATACACATTCAAAGTTATTTCAAATGTTGATATTCTGCTTAGTCCATCTTGGTAGATTTCAACAACAACAAAAAACCTTGTTTCTATAATTAAATGCGTGGCAGATGTGCAGACTTAAGAAGCGTGTGATCTGCCAGCAACTTTAACAGTGGTGTTTTCATGATTTTTTATTATAAGAGGTAAAGCTTTGGCTACCACCTAACAATAACCTCCTCTTAAAGCTGGGGCTTCGCCACAGGACAAAACTCTACGCTGTAAGTTTCACTCTAAGGTTTTAACTATGAAGGTTAGTTAGTTTTCACCAAGTGCAGAGTTGTTGAAGACAAAGAAGGCACTCGGAACCTCAACCATCTCTGTTCTTTTTAATTCACCCACCCCACTTAGCAAAGAGCCCACATTGTCCTGGATCAGTCTGTTATTACTATTATTAATAATACAAAAGCTCTTGCTGTTGCCCTTGTCATCCCCTGCAATTCTCAGCTCCAGCTGAGCTTTACCTTTCCTGACCACCCACCTACATGCCAGGGCAATGTTTCTATAACTCCTCCTTGCAGCCTGTCCCATTTGCCACCTCATGTATCCTACTCACCTTTTTGCTCTATTTTCACTTCAATTTTGTGCCCTTTACCTGAAAAAAATAAAAATCCAGAGAAGGTTTTGACTATCTGGGCAGAAGAATATTATTGGTAGTTATAGATATAGGCTCATTTTATGGGACTGAATCTTTCTGTGCAGCCATTCATTCTAAAACCATCACACTGTTCGCTCTCAACAAACATTATGCCTCAGGGACTTGACAGACTGATTCCTCCATTTTACTTCTCTATCCCCTAAGTTAAAATTTTTGTGTCATATGGGGCTCTTACACAACTCAAGCATTTCTAATGTAAGGTCACATTTTCATAAGGTAGCATAAATCTACATACTTTTGTTCTTCCCTATAATGCAGAACTGTAATAGATAGTTTAAATGCAATCATACTAATTAGAGCCCGCAATCTATTCCTGCAAACTGGGAGCAGCATCAAACTGCAAATAGCTGCATACACCACATACACCTTTTTTTTTTTTTTTTTTTTTTTTTTTTTTTTTTTTTTTTAAACCTGACCTGCCATCTTTAGATTTTACACGAACAAATAAACGTTCTCTTATATATATCAAGATTCATGGAGACTCCTAAAGGAGGCAGTCCAATTCACCTACACAATCACACATATTCCAAAAGATGAGCACCCACTGTTTGTATATAATTACCTGATGGCTACAGGCCACACAGAAGGAGCACATCATGAGTGAGTTCATATGACTGCCCAGCTGGTAGAGGTTTCAGTTTTTCTAGCTCCGCCACTGCATCATCCAACCTTTTCAGTTGTTAGCAGAAGACTTTCTCATTCCACTTCTCAGAAGGAAATAGTGTGTTTAGTGAGGAGGGGAGGGATTCTGAGAAGGGTTTAAAAAAACAAACCTCAAACGCCCAAAGAACCACCTGCAAACCCTAGCCCACATTATCATCTGCTTTTCCACCTCAAACAGATTATTACCATCTCTGCTAATGTTCTTACATTTCTCTTTAGTTGTGTGAACTATGATCATGTTTGTCATGTTTTTCACATTGAACCTTACTCCTGTTTTTACAAGAGAAATTATAGCCAGTATTTATCTTGCCAGGGAAGCTTACAAGGGATGTAAGCTTTCTCCCTTTCTCTTTAACACTGCCTATTTTGCCCTAGCACAGGCAGCGACTTACTGCAAAATATTTTTTTTTCTGTCTCTTTTACTCAAAGTACAGTGGTTCCTTAACTGTTGCACAGAAGTGCTGTTTTACAATTACTTGTTGGTACAGTGTTTCCCTTATATACTTTATACGTTGTCTTCCACAGTCAGAATAGCAACCACAGAGCTCGCTGTGCATTATGCTCTGACATATAAACAACAGCTGCATTTTCATCTCTGCTCTGCTGCTCTAGTGCCCTAACCTAATACATAGTCTATATATGTGCCCATAAATGGACACACACATACAAAAACACAAGCATATACTTCTGGATATAAGCCTGACTATGCATGCTGTAAATTAAATGTTGCAAATGACAAGAATCTTGTCACAATACCTAATATATAGCAAATACATACATGGAAAGGAATAAATCGACAGGAACACTTAGCAGGACAAACAGTTATTACCATGGCACTGATTATTTGCAGAGCTTCATGGTGTCCCTGATTCTTTGCAAACTGCTTAAGGGTACTATCCTGAATGCCCTGATGCTCTTCAAAGAATTTAGTACAGTGCAGAAGTAGGATCAGAAACGACAGTAATATTCCCACTGCTGCTATCAGCACTGGAAGTATTCTCAAAATGAGAAGTGGGAGACTCAACAGAGTAAGGGTACCAGGAAAGAAATTTGATGAATTTTCTTTTTTGAAAGAAAGCATGGAAATGGCTCTGAGAAGAGTAGCAGTAATATTACCAGTAATACTACTAGTAATACCACTAGTAATAATAACAAAGAAATACTATATAACATCAGTTACTTAATGGAAAAAAAAATGTTTCTGAACTACAGCCAGATGGTAGCAGAGTCGCTTTCACCTACATGATACAATATTCATGTATTAGGGGTGAGGCCACCCCAGGCTAAAGGCATGTTTACATCATAAGAGTCAAGTCTTCTGCACCAAAGCACCTACATATACTGGTGATGAAACCCACACTTAGCATAGCCACCACAAAGCCATTATTTCTCACAAGGTTTCAAGTAAAGAGCAGGTCTTGGCTGAGCCACAAGACAGGTAAAGGTCAACGACAACCTGCAAGAGATTTTCTGTGCAGTAAAGTCAGGGTCAAAGCAAGTACATGTAAGGAAATTGGCAAATGCTAATCATTTTGCATGGATTTGGGGACCTCCTAACAAAAAGGCAGAGGGCTTATGTAAATAAACAGCTAGATCACCGGAAGTGTGGTATTGACTTGAGCAGGATGTAGAAGGCAGAACTTCTCACACTGAAAACAGGTCTCACCTACGCACTTAAATACTCCATTCTTTTTCTGTGGCTCAGTGAAAGGCCAAGGCAGCTTCATACGTTTTCTTCTGAGACTTTGCCAACATTTCTGCTTGGGTTAGAACTGCATTCAGCTATAGCGTGCTTCCTCTAATCAGAGCGAGGGAGACTGTTGACAGTGGACTTAGTTTTATGAGGAAACATTTAGAAAACTATCCTGACATTCAAAAGACATAAATGTTAGTACAAATTGAACTGCAGCACTCTGAGCTTCTCATTCATTTTGTCAGGTACTGTGAGACAATTTGCCTGGGGAAATGAAGCAATAATGTCTGAAGGCCTGATTTTTCAGAGGTGTTAAGACATACAGCTCCAGATGTTACCAGGGGGATCTACAGCACTCACTGGTTCTGAATATTGTGCTGTGGATATATAAAAACTTACCTTGCCCTTGTCTAAAAGGCGCTTTACAAGTAAATTCAGAATTTTCAAAATAAACATCATCTTGCCTCTCTCCATCTCTTTTGGGTGTAAAAGTACAACTATTACCACAACTGAAATGAACACTTGTGTAAGCTTTCTTTTAATTTCTAGCTGTTGATACTTATACTTCAGTGAGTGGCAAGGGGAAAGTCTTGAATTAATATGTGACTTCTGATATAACTCCACAAGTTGTCCTGGAAATCTAAGATTTCCCTTTACCAAACCTTTCCAAGCTTTGTTTTAGTTTGACATATTGCAGTCTTCCACATACAGTATGTGCTGTAGGGACTGAGGAGTAGGTAGCCGTAAACCTTTCATTATATATATTGTAAATACGCACACACAGATAGGGTACTCTCAGTAGTAAAAACAGGTTCTAAATATTTACCTCTGCCTTCTATGCATTGAAGGTAAGCAAGTCACATTCAATCCATGTTTTCATTACAAAATCAGTTTGCTCTTGGCCACATGAAAAGCTAGGTAATTTTCATCTCCTGGTGGATAAATTTCTTTGAGATGGAAGAGATTTCTCTGCATCAGTGTTTGTAACAGCTCAGACTTCTGAAAATATTATGCACTCATGGGTCCATTCAGACTGCTACAGTTAAGTCTGACAGCACTTCTATTTGAGAGCCTGTTTTCAAAGGTCTCGTCTGGTGAAAGCAGTTCCATTATTGCTGATAAAGAGCTCTCTGATGAAGTTGTACCAAGCAGATTTTTATAAATCAGATCTGCTACATCTTAATCTGCCTCTATGCAGACCTCGTGATTGCAGCAACAATTTCAGTACAGCTCTCCACCCCAAGTAACTAAATGGAGCCTTCACACAGCTAACAGAACCAGAGCAGACCAACCCAAGGATGGGTACAGTCCTCTAGGTTTTCTGACAGTGGCCCACCCAACCCATCAGAGTTTACAGAGCCAGTTTACTCTGATTCAAATGTGTCTCTCTTTTTTTTTTTTTTTTTTTTCAGTCTCTGATTTAAAACCAGAAACAAAAAATAATCGGAAGAGGAAGAGAAAATAAAAATTAGAGTAATATGAGAATTAACTAAGGTAAGTAAGATAAAACTCCAGTGGAAATACATTGGTGGGCATGCAATTATTGTCAGATATGATAAGTATTCAGACGAACAACTGATGGCTTTAAGACGAAATTTTGCCTGCTTTATTTCCTGCTTCTCTCGTAATGAATGATTCTCCTCTTCCCTTATGTTCTTCTGATTACTACATCTGCAGTAGGAAACAGTGAATTATCTTTTTATTTCATTCTCTCTTATGACATTTGAGGTCAAATCCAACAAAAGGGCAGGCTCAATCCCAGAATGAAATTAGATATCTAAATGCCTCAGAGAATCCCAGCCTCAATGTCTGCTGTGCCTCAAATGCAGGTCTCTTGGCTATCTCTTGAATATCTCTGTTCTTGAATTAAACTACACATATTGGAAATGGAAAAAAATATGAACTTTTCACTTGTTACTCAACCCAGGCTGTGAGAATCAAACCTGGCCTATTTTTCCTGTAAATTCTAAAATTATTGGCAAAGTTAATTGCCAGCTGAACACACAGGAAAGAGTTAATTCATCTTCAATCATTTACAGCCTGTGCGCTGCAATATATTTCAGCTCCTACAACAACAATTCCTCAGTTTAATGTTTGCTGCATGAATGTAAAAAAGCTGGCACCCAGCACCAGGATATCAACTGCTTACTCAGAAAATGATTAATTTAAGATAAATAGATGCTGGCTTCAGCTGCACTGATTGTATTTCCCATCCCGATGCTGCAGAATCTGTGTTTCCACTCAGATGTTGTAAAACATATGCAGGAATCATTCTTTTCCACTCACAAACCACAGGGCATCACAGATTTAATCTTGCTCTTCTGTACTCTGTGGCTGAATTTAATTTTACTTATGCCATCAACCTAATAGACAAAAAATGTTTCCTATTTATTTTAATACATAAACTTTAAATTCATGTTATTCTGATTTCATCCAGTTTCAATTTTTTGGTTTGATATCAAATAACATAGAGCTTAACTTCATCTACAAGTACATAATGGGATCACTTGAGAGTATTTTAAAAAATTCTAAAGAAATTACAACCTACCTAACTGAAAATATTGTAATGGTTCGTTGGCTAAATAGACATGGGAAATACACAAACAGACAGAAAGAAGAATCCTGCATTGCTTTTTCATCAGTGCCACAAAACAAGGCTTTTCGTAACTAATGAAAAATATGAAGGACTTGTTCCATGATAAAATATATTTCAAAAGGCACTTTCTAGAAAGGTTAGCAGCTTCAAATCCAGTAGGGCAGGGTTTTCAAACAGCGTCTGCCATCCCACAACCAAGTGCCCTAGCTGGAGTCTATCTGTACTCCCCTCAATCTGTAGGAACTGTCCCACTTATCATAAATATTTAAACATTCAGCAAGCCAGAGTGGAAGTGGAAGAGAAACAAGGGAAAGGCAAACCTGGAGCATGGTTCAGCTCATAAATACCTTCTAGATCTTACAGAAGGGCGTTGTTTTTCAACACAAGCGTGTTTTCGTGCAAGTATGGTTTCAGCAAATTTATTAAGTTAAAGAAATCAGCAATATATTCTCAGATCTGCTCTGTTTTCTCAGCGGAAACAAGCAAGTTTTCAGCATCCAGACTCCAAGTAACCCAGTCTTGACACAGTCACCTCCCCCTCAACTCTGACATAGGAAAAATATTCTGCGTCCCTCCATAAGGTGGATGCACATGGGAAACAGAGAAGCTTCCTTCTCCTGTGCAACTGGAGGGACTTAACCAGAGAATAATATGTCACCCTATCAAGAAAAAAATTTCCTGACCTTTGGTGAGAACATGCTGTTTCTGACAACATCACGTGGACAAGGGGACTTAATTTGCTGTCAAGTTACACAGAACTTCACCAGTACTGCAGGTAGACACCCTGCTCCTAGGAGAGAGCAGCAGGTAGGAGCTAAAGGGAGAGGTGGCTGAGTGGAAAAAACCTATAGTCATTTTTTGGAATATGGGGCTGGAAGCCACA
This sequence comes from Nothocercus julius, assembly GCA_013398735.1. Classification (NCBI taxonomy): domain Eukaryota; kingdom Metazoa; phylum Chordata; class Aves; order Tinamiformes; family Tinamidae; genus Nothocercus; species Nothocercus julius. The sequence continues at coordinate 1,940,655 of VZSV01000135.1, forward strand.
TTATCTTGAGCGACCCCTCCGGAAGAGCAAACAGTTCCCTCAAAGCTACCGATAATATCTTACCTCTTTGAGGAGTGATATATCTGTGATATATGCTTTGCTTTTCATGAATCAGTTTTTTCCACTTTGTACAGATTTTTTACTGGCAAACTTAATATCTCCTTCAGGAAGAAAAAATATAGTTTTGCCTATCAGCTTGAAAGACTGCCAACACTTTTTATAGCATATTAAAAACACAGCCATTTAAAAAATGCACATTTTCTTTTGAAAGTCTTGTCTTCATTATTATCACTGCAGATGAGATTAGTTCAAGTTTTCCACGAGTTGCATCAAATCAACCCTCTCAATCTCAGGCTGGGAAGTTCTAACTGACAGGGAGGAATCTGTATTTAAACAACTAATTCAAGACTTTCAACAGTCCACATAACCAGCAGGTGGATGTCAAGGCTGTTCTACTAAAAGCCATCCAGCAAGAGAGAGAACTCCTTTCTGTAGCCCTGAGTCACCTGTATCACTTGCTTTTTTTCTTAAAGTGGTGCATGCCTTGAAACAAAGCAACTAATAAAATCTTGCTAATCATTGTAAAATTTCTATTGAAAAAAAATATTTTAAGACCTCAATATTTAGTTTGTTACAAACATAACCAAATGCCATTAATTCTGAGTCAGTAGTCCTTAGGCCTTTAACTTCACGTACTTCTGACAAACAAGTGCAGGCATTAGAATGTCGTGCTAAAAATGGTGTTTATTTTTTACACACTTTTTTTCTTTTAAACCAGGAAGCTATATTTCTGTTTTCTGCAGAAAACAGAAGGCATCTGTGTATCTGAACAGAGGACATAGATGCAAAAGCTAGAACTGTAGCACTTTACTCAACAAACCCAGCACAGAACTGTAAGGTTAAAGGTTGGAAATAACCCCCACATCACACTGATTGTAGCAGAATGTGGGAATGGAAAATTTGTCACTACAGAAATTTACACAAGCGATAGAAAAGAAATCTTAAAAATAAAATTAAAATTAAATTTATATATATAGATAGATTAATCACCAGTCCTGCCCATTTCAAGGGGTTCAACAGCTGTTTCAGATTTTGACAAATTTTCTCCCTTTTACTCAAGAAATTACTTGCAGAGAGTTTAACAGTAATAAAAAAATACAGTGCTTTAAAGAAAAAAAAATTAAAAATGGATTATACTTTTCACTTACAAAGAAACAGTGTGTTTTGGGAACACGTACTGTATGCATTAGACACAGGAACAACATTGGTTATGGCTAGCACCCATGTAAAAAATTTCCATGTAAAAAATAAAATCACATCCACAAAGAAATTTTCCTCTTTTAACTGTAAGCATATCTTAGAGTGGGTTTTTGTAAAGCACTGACAAGTAACCTTGCTCTCAAGCATGTAACTAGAGCTAGATTTCAATAATTAGAGATGGGTTATAAGAGGGAAGAAAAAAAAAAAAAAAGACTGACTGACCTCATATTGGAGCAACTTTTACAGATTTTCTTATCAGTCAATATGCCAGGAGTGAGATAAGAAACCCTTGAGTTGGATG
>VZSV01000135.1:1943160-1955479 GCA_013398735.1 Nothocercus julius
AAAAAAAGTATAGCCACAGCTGTAGGACGGACAAAGCTAAAGTAAAAGTAAGTACAAACAAGACAGGGACCAACTTTCAGACAAGCTGAACGCAGACCTCGGATGTGACCTACCTGACACAAGTTACAGCATGCACTAGGATTCTTTAAAGATTAAATTTTAAAACCCAAATCTCTTACACAAAGATGTAGCATAGCTCAAAAGTCACTCATGTATTACAGTATTTCAAATTTCAGATGTTCAAAATAAAGGTACATAAAAATCAAATTACCTCTACTATAATGGTACAGCAGCATTGCCCCCATTTCTTTCCTACACCTGTGTACTATGGAACATGCAAGCATAAGTAGATCAGATTAAAAGACATAACAATATCCTGACATAAAATGTATTATTAAGGTGAAGGCACGCTCTCCAAATTGAAGAGTCAGTCAGAATCTGTTGAAAAACAGCAGTGACATCAACAGGGTTACATGGGTATAAACTCTGGAAGAGCTAAGGAGAGATTCTGGACACATACTTTCTATTTAAAAATCTATTCATTTCAAAGACCCCAATAACCATAAGATATCCTGTTTGTAAAGATTTGGGCCATTTGTTACAAAGAACTTTCCTTGCTCACAATAGTCTACATCCCTATATTCCACAATATCTATATTTATTTTAAGTCAAGAATCCCTGAGTCTATGTCTTGCTGGAAAGAAAAAGGTACCTACATCACACGTGTGAGTTTTTACTCTGAGTGGGAAGCACTCAGACACCATCAATGTAAGGCAAATATACTGATGGTTAAGTTGGAGAGACCTAAAAGTACTGTATAACAAATAAAAGTCAAATTATATTAATAATAAATAAAAAGCTGCTTCAAAATTTTAAATAATGTATGACTGAAAATACAAAATATTTTGTCAAATCTCCAGATGACTATCAACACTCATATGTTAAAGCCCTGCATACTTGAATCTTCTTTCAAGCTGTAGATTTATTTAAATAATCACTGAGGAATATGTGTCTTAATTTAACCTCCCTAAATATTACAGAAAAGAGGTCATATTTAAATTCACACACATACATACATATATATAGACACATGTAACCACAGAAATATGTTCCGTTGCAGCTATGTTTCAACTAACTCCATAAAATAAGATCCTCCAATGCACCAAATTGTCCTCAGTATTTTAGAATTGCAAGCACATTAAATACTATTAAACAAGTTCTAAAAAAAAAAGCCAAGTTGTGGCTTTTTTTGCCTCAGAAAAAATATTAAACATGATTTTATGTAGTTTAATTACACCTCCTGGAATTGTATACCATTTAAGCAGGAAATTGTAAAATCTCCTATTGCATAAGGTTCAAGTAAAAGCAAAATTTCCGTTAAGTCAGAACACCTGCCTGTTATTTTAAAACCCGGTTAATTTTTATTTGTATGCAAAAAAAGGGGGGAGGAGGGTAAAGTTCATTATAAAAATAGTTTTTTCTTTTTTCCCCAAGCTGCTGATTTAAAAGCAATGGATAATTCGTCCAAAAAAGAAATTAAGGAGAATGTTAAAGGTAGAAGTGGGGAGATTATATCAAAACTAATGATTTCTTACTTTGATTATATGCTTCTAAGTTATGTTTTGACTTTATTCATGCAGATAATGCTATTCATTCACTTAATACAAGTTACTGCAAGTTAATTCATTCAGTTAACACAAGATTGAATCTTCCTTTTGAAACGTGCAATGAGATACTGAGATAGTATCCATATAGCTAGGGACAGGCACGGTATGGCAATCATCTCTCCTAAATCTTGGAGAAATATCCCCCTTTCTGAAGCAGAAGTGAAATCCTACACCAGGAAAAATGGATGGAGCAGTTACACTAGGGAGCAGGGAGCCTAGCATAGGAAGCAGGGAGACACAACACACATACTGAACACAAGACACTCTTGCTTCCACTCCTCTCCTCTCTTTAACCTTAAGATCTGTGAGCTTGAAAGGCAAAACTTCTGCTAACATGCCTGTACATTTAAAAGGCTCCAATCCCAAGCAAAGAACACAGCTGAAAAGCTGTGATAGGAATATGACTGTTCTTGTGCAATTTTTTTGGAACAGGTGCCTCAGTTTACATCTGTATTGTGAATTCTGTGGCAAATAATTAGTTCTTGGAGCCTTCCTTCTACTGAGGGAGATGATAGGACCTGTAACTCTCAGTCTGCACGAAGTATAAAGACTGTCTTAATACACAATCACACTGTTTGTTACATGTTTAACCAGCCCTGTGATTAGCCATTTTCCAGTCTTTCACCATCTTGAGCACCACACAGGTCTCCAGACAGCTCGCCTCTCAGGCTAGCCTGAAGCACATGCCTGAACTGAATTTCAAATTCAATCTGTTTTACCCATTACTGTTTTCATGAACAGTGCTCCTGCTATTTAAGCTGACTTAGCAACCTGCTGCTATTGATAACCAATCATGTCTAGGACACAAAGAAGAAACATTTACTTACAGATTTCCAAGCCTCTTATTAATGATAGCCTGGGAATGCAATGCTTAGCAAAACGAGATGTCTCTGGGCATCTGTTTTTAATCACAAAGTAATGAATCACATTTTGCTCTCATTTACATGTGAGCAACATAAATGATTCATTGAGGGTGTCTGCGTGTAAGCCAGGGTAGTCCTTTCTGGTGAGAACGGCTGCAGAGGAGCTGCCGAGGAGGAAGAGACAGGCAGAGTACATGGTACTGGCCCAGCGTATGAAACTACCCCCTGACCAAACTCCCCCAGTAACCCCAACTTCTTCCCGGGCAGCAGCACCTCCAAGCTAGCACAGCTGGGACAACGAAACAGTCCCAGTAAATGTGAAGGACCCTTAAAAGCAGCATCAAGTCCCGCCTCGGTGTCCAATCCTGGCAGCCCTTTCACTGTGAAGCCCTAGGAAAAGGCTTCTGAACAGCGGCAGATCATACAGCCTACTCCCTTGCTTAACGGGGTCCCTGTACGGACCACAATATTTTAGTACTCTGCGTTACTGTGTTAAAACAACTATCCTATATGCAGATAAGCTGGCCTTAGTTTACATTTGATTATGGTATGTCTCGTGCACATAAAAATTGTGACTTGCTGTTTCAGCCCTTACTATGTGTTTATTTCATCTTTACCGATGTCTGATGCAAAAATACATGTTACGTCCAGTGACCGCAAGATTTTAAACACTTAGTGAACCTGGGAAGGATTCCTGCACCTTTGAGCCCATAGCTGCTGCAAATCGAAGCTGTCTTTGCTATCTTGAGAAAGAGCTGCTTTTGAGAGCATCTTTAGGCACTATGACATCCACATCCACTGACAGCACACCAAGGAGGCAATGAAATTACATATATATTATTGCAGATATTTATTAATTATTATGGAATTTTATCTGAAAATGATGGGTGACTCTTAAGAGTTCCATTTTTCTAAGAAAGCACAGATTAAAGAAACATGTGCTGAAGCCAGATGCAGTGAAGTACTAAAACCCCCGAACAAGCTAAAACCTAAGACAGATTTTAAGCACTTCATCCAAACTGTGATCCAAAACCTAACTCCACCGCTCAGTCCAAAACGGTGTTTGAAATGAAAGGCGGTCGGAGCGTGCACGCAGCGCGCAGGTTGCGGCAGGGCTCGCTACCTGGCCGCGCGCCCCGCGGTGCCGGCAGTGCAGGCTGGGTTACCCCAAACACACACACCGCCCTCATAAGGTATTTGCATTTAAAAGCACAACGAGAGGAGAAAGGCTTCTCCGCAGTTCAGTGCTTAAAGAACTTGTCCGGAAATTTAGAGGGCTGTCCTCGGTGTCCTTCTAAGCATGACCAAACTCAAAACCACATCTACAACCTCCCACAAATCCTCTAATCATTACACAGGAGTTTCGACTTCGGTTCTGCTCCCCTCTCTTTTCTTTAATCTTACTCCCACTGTGAAAATGGGCAAGGTGGATAATTGTTCAATTTCTTCATTCCCAAATGTACATAGGTATCTGCTTCCCAGAATCATGGCAGGAACACATTAGTTAATGTTAAAGCACTGTGAACAGGCAAGCACCAAGTACTAGTACTACTGCGAGTAGCAATAATAACAGTACTTGACGCTTGCATAGAGCCTTCCATCTGAGAATCACACTGCACTTTGCAAAAATCAATTATTAAGATGCTGCGATGTGGGTAAGTATGGACTGCCTTTTCCAGGTGATGAAACAGAGGCTCCTATCGGATAATTGGATCACCTTGTCCAGGGAGGCAGGCGCGGAGCCCCAGCACATAGAGCACCCACGAGCTTCTGTCATCTCCAACCGCCAGGAATTCTTCTTCCCAGTGTGTCACCTACTTGTTCTCACTTTACAATTTTGTGAGCTGTCTTCAACAAGTAGCTCTCGTTACCTTTCCTATCATTATAAATGACAGAATTAAGGGCACCATACTAGCGCCTGTGCCCCTATTCCTTCATTTTAGGATAGGTGTCATGTAGCATTACACGAATAACCCATTTGCATGCAGTAATATACATGACCATTTATGTTCCTTACCTTTTTTCACTGCTTTGGTGAATAAATACAGCATAATCTACCACAGCAAAAATTATTTTTTGTAGATTTTACAAAAACAGAAACTGTAGATAAAAACATATCTACACATACCCTTTGTGCTCCTAGAAACCAACACTCAACTTATTAATCTTACTTAGCCTTATTAATAACTTCTTTAAAAGAAATGCTTCTGATTTGAGTTTCCACAAAGTAATGTATTTATTTATTCTCATGCAAAAACTGCTTTTAAAAACTATTACATCAGTTTTTGCACAATCTTAATTACTTCCTCTTTTGCCCTTCATTAGGAACCAGTGATCTCTTTTCTTCTCTTTTTAAATATAAGTTCATGTCCTCATGGATAGGAACAAACAGCCAGCAAGCTGCTAAAAATAAGCAGCAGTAATTGCACCTGTACTACCAAGCCCTGTGAGAGCTGTGTCCATACACATAGGTATCAGGGATGTACCATTTTCAGGCCACCCTAAGCATGCACTTGCACAACATGATATAGATGACTACTGCCCAGCTTCTGCTACAATTTCTGTTTCATTAATAATATCTTTTGTTGTTGTTGTTGTTTTTCTTTTCCTTCCTAAAGTCAGGGTGATAACCAGAAAACATTTAGGCACATAGAAAACTTTACATGTTGGAAAAAGCAGGAATCTCATTAAAACAATCAGAGCCAAGATGTGCCAAGAGAAATATATAGGTATATTGCTCCAGGATCTATGCCAAAATTGCTAACACCATTTTTATACAGCAATGCAAGAAATTATTACTCATATCCACCTATTAACATTAACATAAAGTTAATTTATAGGAAAGTGATATGATTTTTTTCCAATTTGCATGCTCTTTTTCCCACACCCATTTCTTCCCTCCCCAGTAACTATGTCACATTTTACCAGAACACTGGGTTTCATCTTTCCCAGCATTAGTGAAATTTTCTTTCCTTTTGATATTTACCCACTTTGTAAGGACGTTAACAGTACTTCCAAAAGGTGATTTATAATCTGGATCATGTAAAGTTTCTGCATGCACGTATGCAAGAACCCCCTCTGACTTCAAGGAGTGCCCCTCTCCTTTCTGCAATCTGCTCATAAAGGAGAAGCAAAGGGAACACTTCAGTTTGCCTCTTACTTGCACCTCTTGCCCTCAGGATCGAGGACGCCGCTTTGCAAGAACTGCTGCTGCTGCTGCGGAGCCCTGTCTGCACAAGGTGTTTCCTGGAGAAAGAGGACACAATTTTCCTTGCCTCCCTGTAAATCCATTTCTTCACCTCCTGCTCTTTGCCCTTCTCCATTTAGCCAGCCCAGCATGGGTGTACAGGCTGTCCTGAGCCATCACACAGCATTAAGAGCAAAGCATGGAGCTTTCTAAGAACAACCAGGGAGATAATGGGAGCGAGCAAGGATTCCTTCATACAGCACCATTACCTGGCTTTCTTCTACCCTTCCATTTTCCTGGCTTGCTTAATGTATCTTTTTTTTTTTTTTTTTTTTTTTTTTTTTTTTTAAGAAATTAACACATAAAACAGAGAGAAAGAGGGGCAATCAGATGTCCACAGGATTTCCACTGTTCTGTGAAAAAAAACGACCTCCTCTCCTCAGGCTGTAGCAAGGAAGGCTGGAATTGAATTTAGCTTCAAAGCTCTTTCTCCCATAGAACGTTCAGAGATTATAATTCAAGCTGACTTAGCATGGGAAGTCATTGTGCATGTGTAAAACTCATTGTTTTCCCTCCAGGACAGAAAACAGTAACACTGTATTTCCAAAACAACCTAAAGATGCTGGCCTAAATTATGAGCTGCCTACGACTGCTGTAAGTTTGATCCTTTCTTCCACAGAGCAATGTCTTTATTAAAGGGAAACAGAAACAGAAAAGCCCATTCTTTAGCCACAAAGACAGGAAATAAATTAATTAATAAAATTAGTGCAGGAATGATAAAACAAAGGTATGACGGTCTTTATAAACATTGTAATGCATACCCTTGGGTATCCTAAGTTTTATACAGTCCTTCATCTTACCACCTTTCTTTACATATTTATTTCCTATTTTTAATGATCCCAACCTCTATAACCCATATTCTTTTTAATAGTGCCACCACAAACATGAATTCACATCCTGCATAATCCAAATTTTTCTTTGCTTAAAATTCTGCATCTTCCCCTTCCCTAACACACATATAAACCTTTAAAATCTCTAAATATTATTGTAAGCTTCTAAACTTTAAAAAGATTTTTCTGATAATGATTCTGAACATTGAATTGTAAATTCTAACTTCTTTTTCTTTTTGTAGGAGAAATCTCACACTCAAAACACTACCACCCCTTAGCTTACTTTGAAAACCCCTATATATTTCAGTCTTAAAGATCATTTAATATAAACAGAGCTATATAAACACAGCTATACAATGACTGAATGTTAACCTTGCCTGTCGTCTACCCAAACTTGAGAGAAGCAATCAGCAATCATCAACGGCCATTTTCCAGCATGGACGATACAGTGATCTGAAAGATACCTGACTTTTTGCTTCAGAAAACAATTGTAATATTGGAAACTTATTTTTAGTTCATGGGAAGGCAAGGGTGTTGGTAGGTATTATCTTCCTATTAGAAGAACCTACTGTCTTTTTTATTTCCTTATTATTGTTTGTTCTTAATATACTGTACCTATATTGATTAAATAATACGAAATATTTTATATAATTGGCAAAAAATCAAGATTTTCTATATTCCACTCATAAACCAAAATAAAACCTAAAGCATCTTGACTTCAGCATAAAAAGCAGTAAGCTGTTAATTCACATTATTCATCTCTGGGTATGTACAATGCAAAATTAATTTGATGTGTTAAGTTTGTACTCTGCAGTAGTATTTAGTCTTAAATCCCTCTGGGAGTGTAAAACGTCCAAAGAGCAGGTAAAATGTACCACTGTATATGGCAGACTAACCGAACTAGGAACTCTATAACACTTCTACATGAGATTTTGCTGAAAATCACCAGAACCAAGTTCAATAAAACAACTCAAAACTACTATGAGAAGGGTAGATTAATTCCTTCACTAGTTACCGAGAAAATGGATGTTCCTTTCAGATCTCCAGCTGCATACAAATTTCCTCCCTACGTGCGGGGATGAAGGCTGCCACCCTCCTCTCCCGGCCTCTCAGAGCACTTGAGCACCCGTGACGCTTTGCCAATAGTAACAAATGGTGCAGACATAAATTATTGCACAGGCCTCGCTAAAAAGCTGTGCTTCCTTGGGACATACCTACTGTAAGAGGCTGCGCTCCTGCAAGTGAAAAAGCCATTGATTCATTCTCTGCTTCACACAGAAACATTCGCAACATCACAGCTAGAGAGGGGAACTCTTCATTATTCGTGACAAAAGCTGCATTTTGTCAGACTTTTGGTTTGTGATAAATACACTTCATGTGCTAAGACAGCAACAGCTCATAGCTTGCAGACTCTAAGAGAAAGACTGGAATTACAGTCATTCAAAGAAGACAGTTTCATCATCAAAACATGTAATTTATCAGCAGATTATGACCAACTCTTCTTCCAATCTGTTGCCCCCAGTCCATCTGTATATACATACACACTTACATATAAATTTACAGACTAACTACACAGAAATTAACCAAAATCCTCCATAAAGTGTGCATCTGAGTGTCTGTTGTTTATTGGTGAGAGTGAACTAGTGCAGGCAGGACAAATATCACACTGGGAAAGCAGTGTTTGCCACCAGCCACAATTCTCGACCAGTTCATTAACCAGCTAATGAGTAAAGAAAAATACCCTCACACAAATGCCCCAAATTCTATTTTTCAAAACTTTCAGATCTTTGTGTCAATTATTTTTAAATTAGTGTCACATTGCAGACCTTTGGCCATAGATGAATACCTCTTACCTAGAAGGCTATCCCTATGAAAACAAAACCAATGGAAACATCTCTGGCTTTGTTGTTGTTGCTATTATTATTATATTATATTATATTATATTATATTATATTATATTATATTAGCTCCCCCTATTTCTCTGTCCCTTTCCCCTTCATAAAGCAGTGCTCCGTGCCACCCACAATCTGCCTGAGCAGTGATAACTCCAAGCTCATCACAGAAAGGCAGGATGAACAATCCAGCCCTTCACAGCTCCGTGTTCTACTGCCAATTTCCTCCTGACTATCTGGTACGAAAATTAAAAAATAGTTATTATTCAGCTGTCACAATGCACCTAGCACAGCATTACTAGTGGACTTACTGGCAGGAAAGGCACGGTTATCCCATACAGATAGACAATATGCATATACACACATACATACCTCCCAGTTAGACCAACAGAAACAGCCTCACAAAACTGCTGACACTCCCACGAATAGGAGCAGTTTGCCAGATTCATCAGATCATCTCTTAGTATCACAATGGAAATATTATTAGTGCTGGATAAAGAAGTGAGACACCTCTGCCTCTCACTTGCCCAGCGGTTGAACCGACAGCACGAAGCAGTGAGACCATGCAGGCAGTGAATCCTCTTGCCCAGCAAAGCACCAAGCCCTGAGCGCCCCTACAGCCAGCGAACGGCCATGCCGTGAAGCCTCCAGTTCCCTCCAGCTGCGAGAGCAGCCCTGCTGCGCAAGAAGCCACAGAACTGAAACAGCAGTGACTCCATATTCCTGTCAAAGGAGGCTCTCAAAGTCCTCGTGGAAATAAATGACAGTCCTTCTATTCCATCCAAGTGAAGGGTCCCATTAAAGTCATTAAAGAGTACGAGTCCTTCTCCAGCAGCCTTAGAGATAAGGACTGTTGGCAGGTTTCTGGTACATATTATGTTAGGGGAAATTATCAGAGTGGTAACACTGCAATCTAAGAGGAAAACAAACAAACAGAAATCCCTATAGGGACCTCTAAACATACCAACACAGAAAATCCATTTTATATTGTTAATAAAATATTGTGCATTAGATTCCAAAAGAAGCCTGAAAATGGCACTTGTTCTCCATACTAAAATAATCACTATGTCACCAACTAGTGTTAACAGGCCTCATCATTGATTTAGGCATAAAATTGTAACAGGAGATGATATAATATAAAGCATTAGCTTCAATATATAAAAATCTCTATGATAAAACTTAAGTCTGATTGCTAATGAACATTTAGATGCAACTGCCCTGCATTTCTGATCCAATATAAGTTGCAACTGCGTGCCGTGGAGCTTTTTCTGCTGGAAAATTCTTAAGTGCCAACATGCCTCTCACTTAAATCTGATTTATTCTAACCAGAAATCCTAGACCCTGAAAGCAATTGGCACTGATGCTACTGTCGTAACTATGTAATATAACCACTGTCCCACAGTAAATTAACACAGAACTGTCCTTCCTTAACGAGCAGCTCTCTGCTATAAGGAAAGTGGAAGCAAGTTTTACATCAAGCTACATACCCTCAGAGGAGTGTGCAAACAAAAGAGCTGCTGAGTAGCCAACAAGATCTTATGGTAACTGTGTAAATATATAGTCTATAGCAGTATGGTTTCTAATTAAGCAATATTTTTTTGTTATTCAGTAATACAGAGTAGATGGCCACTGTGCAGTCCATTCATTTTTGCAGTACAGTCCCATTACTTCTCTGATTGCACAGTCATGTCCCAGTCTTCTCTTTTCAATCTTCTCCAGGCTAAACAGGCCCAGCTCACTTAGTCTTTGCTCCAGTCCCTTAATCAGCTTTGTCGCTCTGCACTGCACCCTCTCTAGAAGCTCCACGTACCTCTTGTCCTGGGGAGCCCAGCACTGCACACAATAGCTCTGGTGAGGCTGCCCCTGCAGTGAGTGGAGGGGCAGGATCCCCTCCCTCGACCTGCTGGCAACACTTCTTCTCACGCAGGCTGGGGTCCCACTGGCCTTCTTGGCCACGAGGGCACATTGCTGCCTCATGGTTAACTTGCTCTCAACCAGGACTCCCTCTATGTGGAGCTGCTTTCCAGCAGGTCAACCCCTAATCTGTCCTGGTGCCTGGGGTTATTCCTGAACAGGTGCAGGACCCTGCACTTGTCCTTGTTGAACCTCATGAGGTTCCTCTCTGCCCAACTCTCCAACCTGCCCAGGTCCCTCTGAACATCAGCACAGCCCTCTGGAGTGTCGGCCACTCCACCCCAACAAAAGCTGAGCAGCCTCCCCATCGGGGAATCAAACCCCGGTCTCCCGCGTGACAGGCGGGCATACTCACCACTATATTAACGAAGAAGAGGTTGCAAAAAAAGATTTTAATCATGGGTAATTCTAGCCACTCTACCTTGTCCACCCACCAGACTGCTGGTAGATCTAGACACTACCCTTCAGCCTCTGGATGGCCCTGGATGGCCCTTTTGCAGCCTTTCCTTGGCCTACCTTCAACAGAGCTGCAACAGAGGCTGCATTTATTCTAGCAACCAAGCCGCTCCAACACACAGGCTCAAGCTTTACCACAAAAGCAACAATCCTGTTCTATTATTACAATGTATCTCAGCACAGATTTGGCCTCCGGCAACCACCCTTCTCTGGGACAATGTTCACCTGCTGTTTGGGGAACAGGAGGGGATGGGCACTGTTCCCACGAGGGAGTTGGAAAAGGCTCCCTTGTTTCAAGGAGAGGAAAGTACTTGGGCACAAGGGCAAATGTTTGAAGCACTAAATGCTGTTGGTCCTCCAGCAGCTCCTTTCCCAAATTTTAGCCCAGGATGGTGTGCAAAGAGTGGCAAAGCAAAGGGCAATCCTATAGCAATTCAGACATACAGACAGCTCATAATTTCAGTCAGAATCCATAAAAGGTCCCCCACCTGCCACTGAATGCTGTTACTCATTACTCCCTTAAAAGCCTGGATTGATGAAGATACACTGGTAAGTAAACCATAATTATAGATTGATTTCTCCTGGAAAATACCCCTGTTCTTCGCCAGCCTTTAAAGATCATTGCTAAGCAATTCTAAATTTTAGTAACATCTCCTTTTCTCCTGTATTCCTGCTGAAAAGCTAGTCCACATGCCTACGATTTCCCAATCTACAACACTACAAAGCAGAAAGCAGAGCAAGAGACAAAAGCAGACTGGGGAGGTGATAATATTCTAATAAATCCTGACTGCAAGAAGTTACTCCAGATTTGCATTGCATATATGATGTTTCTCTTGTCCTGATTTCAATACAAGTCAGGAGTGGTCCAAATATGCAGGTATATGGGAGTGTGCCATGTATGCAGGTATATGGGAGCATGGGGTACAACAGGTAACTGCCATGCAGGGCAGTAGGACTCAAGGAGCGGCAAACGTCAAACATTCCTGCCCTCTACATAGGGGAAGGATTTCGAAGGCAAATAAAAAGGAAGTCCAGCTTTTACCTGCCTCATCTGGCAGAAAATCTAGTGCTGACTATGAGATAGAGCACACACTTGGATAGCTCTGGCTCTGTCTACAGGACTCAGGACCTCTCTTTGACACTGGGGCAGTCCACGTCAATGCTGTTAAACTCTGTGAATCCAGAAGCGAGTGCCCACATGCAAACTCTGCGGGCAAACTGCTGCTAACGGTCCCTGCCCTGTGCTATTTCCCAAACCTCCAAGGGATGCTTCAGCAGATGCTGCTTGGTCCAAACCACAAACATACTACAAACAGTTTAACAGGACAGCCCATTAAGTTCCAGTGTCCAAGAACACATTTCCTGGCACCGTTTACTAGCACAGACACAGCCTTTGAGGATCTGGACCTTCCTGTAGGAAACTCATTTACTTGGCAATTAACCTCCCCAT
>VZSV01000135.1:1967452-1995233 GCA_013398735.1 Nothocercus julius
AGCCCAACTTTCGGCGGCAGGAGGGCATCCCTCCCCGGTCCCCCTGCACGTTTCCACCCCATTGTATTTATTTGTTTGCGTGTTTGTTTATTTTTCTCCTTCCCACCTCAGCCTCCCCCCTCCTTCGCTTCTGACCGCTCTCCCGCAGGCGGCGGCGGCGGCGGCGGCGGGAGGGAAGGAGGGAGGACGGGGGCGCCTCGCCCCGCCTCGCCGCCGGCAGGGGGCGCCCCGCGGCGCTGCCCGCCATTTCCCGCCGCTTCGGGGCGCTCCAGGCGGCGCGGCCAGTTCGGCCTGCGCGAAACCCCCCACGGATCATCAAACTGCCCCGAAAAAAAACAACTCCTCATGAAAATGCCCCGAAACACCCCAGCTCCTGCTCACACTGCCCAAAACCTCCCAGCTCCTGATGAAAGTGCCCCAAAACATCTCTGTTCCTGCTCACACTACCCGAAACCCCCAACGCGTGATGCAGCTGTCCCCAGCTGCTGCTCACACTGCCCCAAACCCCCCAACTGCTGGGTGCTGCCCTGACCATCCGCCCTGGCAGCTTGAATGCGGGTGCCTCATGTAATTTGCTTCCGAAGTAATTCACCAAGAATTGCTAGTATTCCTCCACTGCTTAGTAACTAAGACAGGTTGTTCTTCTCCCCTTCTGCAGGATGGGCGCACTCTAAGTCGCAGGTCTGGCTGTGTAAACTCAGCTTCCTTTCATCAGCTCACAACTATTGTCTTCACTCTGTTACTTACAAAGTCGATAAAAATAAATCAATAAATCACGCAGTATAGTCACCTGCAGATCTTTCATATCTTTCAAGTTGAAGATAAGAAATAATTCAGATTTTGTTTCATGTAATCCTGTAAAAAACTTATGTTTGCAGATATTTAGGAAAGGAAAGCGGTAACTCGTGTTCATTATAATTTTAGCCTCTAAAGATCTGGCTTTCTATGGACCTAACATCAATTAAAAATATATCTACTAAGCTGTATAGATAAGAAGGTCAAATATCTTTTGGCAGTATATATAAAATAGTGTCTCCAGTGTCATGTAGAGCCTTAATATAAAATATTAACTCTTCACATAGTATATAACATTAGGTTATATGTACAAGTTCAAATTTTTTATTGCATATTTTATGAATAAACATGAGGTTACAGATAAATCAAAATGCATCTGAACTTGGCATAACCAAAGCTGACAATGACATATTAAGAACCTTACACACCATAGGTCCTTATATTAACTGTAATTCTGTCTTCCAAATCTGAAAAGCCACGGGCATTCTAAGTAAGCTCCTAAGAGACAAATTCAAAATAAAAGGAATTGGGTCTTTGCATGATATCTATTAGAGCTGTGGAACTCATTGCTTTTGTTATTTTTGCCCCAACATAGTATAGTTGTATGAATGACTTGAAACTTAATTCTTGTTGACATATCATTTATAGATTTTATTAACTACAAGTTCCTTTTGAAATTATGCCTCCATGACCCTATTTAAGATAACAGTATTATCTTCAGCTTAAATTGTGGCCTGCAGCTTGACTTTCTGACTTGAACTCGAATGTGCAGTTCTGGGATTAAAGACAAGACAGCGCCAAACAGCGCCATGAACTTCCAAAAACTTTAGCTTCTCCACGATGTTGTTTCTCAGAGCAGAAGATTTATCTCTCATCAAAGTGGCTTGCGTAGAGGTCTTCATTGATCTTCTGTTGTGAAGAGCATGGCAAGTCCTTTGCTCTACGGAGCTGCTGTTTTCTTACGATATAAAGGAGAGGATACAGAAGTACCCGCACCACCTGCATACAGCAGCGTCATATGCTTCGTGCAGCTACATGGACAGACAGACCAATCTGCTGCCTGTGGAGAACCTTCAGGACAAGCTGAAACTGCACCAGAGCTTCTCTGTAGATTAAGGGAGAATACTTTCCTCCTTAAACCTATAGATTCTTCCACAGTTCATTTAGTAAGATTGTGTGAAAGGGAAATGGTTTGCCCCAGAGTAGACTGCACAGTACTCATTTTATCCTGCTGAGAAGGATGATGTGCTCAATTGACCCTGCTGTGAAAAGTAGCACTCATTTTAGACTCACTTCACTTTGCAAACTCAGGGGAGTAGTTACTATGACCACCAATCTAATTTATAAACAATCTGGAGGACACAAGCTTGAGGAAATGATATTAAGAGTTGTCAGATGGAATGATTAGATATTAATTATAACATTCCCTGAATATTCCAAAAAGTCTCTGGAGATGCTGCACCTTCTTCTCTTTCATCACTGGTCACACAGAAATATGAGCCTTAACTATTTGTAGTTCCATCTGGGTCCAATCCTTCACTCCTTTAGATCTCATAAAGCAATTTTCAGCTGAGCACAGTGGATGTGAAATACTACCTTTCAGAGCATTATGCTTTCTCTGCAGAAGTGGTAGTGACTTTTCAAGACGCAGGGAAGTGGAGAAGCAGGTCAGCTGCCTCTAACAGATGCTGATTGGAATAATGAAATGTTCTCCAGTTCATCTATCCTTCCAATTTACAAAGGACTTTATTGTTAATAAAGATTACTTAGTGTTTACTGAAAAAAAAAAAAAACTCAATAAACATTTTCTAATTACTCTTTGTAGGAATTGTCTTCATTGCAGAATGTAGTGTCAAAGTGAAACACCCAGCCTACCTCTAAAGCAGCTACTTCTGACAAACATATTCTGAAAATCTGACGGCAGAGTTCTATGTTAATGCAGTCATCCTGCTTTTAATAACAGCTAATTCAAACGCTTCTTTCTTGCATTAGACAATACGGTATACCCTTAAAACCTTGTCTACCCTGTGAAGTTAATTTAAATTGTATCTTCGATATTGCTCCCACTACGACCTCTGTCTCCAACCAAGTTCTGTTATACTGAAACTCTCTGCTGTATGGGTAAACACCAGAGTAAGCATGATTTTCCAGCCCCAAAAAACCATTCTGCAGTATGGGTAAAGGTTATATCCAGTCAAGTGCCCCAGTCCTAGAATGTCTTTCCACAGTCCCCTTAACTGTGCTCTGAAAGAGCGAAGACATCCTTCCCCATCCCTCCCAAATGTGACAAAAATCAAAGGCCGCCAAGAATATCTTCTGGCAAACACCTCTAGAAATCTTACTCTAGCAATCGTGTAAGAACAGAGGGAGTGTAGATATGGAGCTTGAATGCTATTTCACAGTCTCATTGTTCTTACTTGAGTTAGTTTAACATCAAACGTTTTCCAACATACAAGAATCAAGGTGAATCCTGTAAGAATATACCCTAATGTTGATGTGATTTTACAAGTGATTTTCATCACAGTTTTTGGTGAAGGTGAGTGAGCTCAACATCTTTGTAAGGCAATTTAGGTAAAAAATACACAATTAGGTGCCTGGCATTTAACAGCAACATATAGCCAGGGTTCTAAAGCTGTAAATTCATTTTTGCAAAAAGATGTGCAGATATTTGGATTATGGCTGTGTAAGCTACATATTCCATCCTCTGTGTCTGTAACGCCTGTTGCAGTGTGTATATCATATGCCATAAGTACCCAGAGCTACTGATGTCCGTCTTCAGTTATCTTCATTCTAATGATTCATAACTATAGCTGATTCCTCAAGGTTCACAAGAAAAATGAACTCTTGCACCATTGAAACCGTTTACTATTTTACAGTTGAGATCAGGATGTGTTTCCAAAAGTTTTTACTTCTTGAATATATATGCGTATGACACAAAACACAACAGCCTGAAATGCTTGTAATCACTAATTATTTTAAAATTCTAACCAAAGACATTATCCCTAATTCTTTGTATACTAGAACTCTGTATTAGAAATAATAATAATCATATCAGATCATATTAATTTTAGATCATATTAATTAATTTTAGCCTATTTGACCTTTTTTCTCCATGTAGCGTATATCTTCATGTGCATTTTTTATAGTTACACTCTTATTTAGAGTTCCTGACAAGCACAAAATTGCAAGCAGAGCTGATCTGTGTAGTACTTCTTTGCTTTGCTCTCAGTGAAACAGCTATTTCAAATCTCTGCTCTCTAAACAACTTTTTTTTTCACTTAATCTTGAAAGATATCATTTGTAATTTTTCCCCAATATTACTAAAAGCTTTGTTATATCAGCCTTTATTTTTTGAAATAAGTTGAATTATGTTATTCTTTCTCTGTTTTATTCCATGTATGCATAATAGTGGTTATATTAATCTTTTTAATTCTAGTCTGTCTTTCTTTTTTTTAATCTAAATAGCAGGTACATTCCTCTTGTGAATACTGTCACTTACATAGCAACTTTCTGTTACCAAAGCTTGAATTTACCATGGTCTATATATTTGAAACATTGACTGCTAATTTACCTACTCCTTGGCCCATGCAGAGTCAATGACACCATTTTAGTTTGGCTAGAGCTTTACAGAATATCTAAATGTTAAATAACAATTTTATATCTACAGTGTGCTATTAATTGTGCAACCTGCAAACACAGCAGTCTGCATGGTGATCAAGCCAGAGTGTGTGTGTATGTGTGTACATCTGTCAAGAGTCTTAAATCTCCTTTTCTTATAGGCCTCACACTCCACTGGCTTTGAGAAAGTCGTATAGCTGAGCAAGAATCTTATTGTAGTATCCAAACTCTAACTTTTCTTTGGTATATGTTTTATGTGACATTCAGCAACGTCTCTGCATTAGTGTCTCTATCACTAAAAAAAAGACAATGCAATGTTTGCTTCAGATTTATTGTGAGAATTAATAACGCATCCATGGTCACAAAGAATAATGCTAAGTATTACTACGTGATACTGGGGGAGAGTGATGGTTTCATAATGAGTTAAAAAAAATATGCAAGAAATGTTCCATTATTTTCAGAAGATTGCTGGATATGCCATCCATTTAAATCGATATGTCAGTAATACAAATGAGACCTTAATCCTGTATTAACAAGAGCTCGGTAATTCCAGGGTATAAATGCCCGGTGATGTAAAGATATCTTCCATTTTCTATTCAGAAATAATATTCATTGATTTTCTTCTTATTGTAAGCTGTATTTTTAGCCTAAATTAGAAAAGATACAGAAAGAATAATGTCAAGTAGCCACTGATTTGTAAGTTATATTGCAGATTTCCAATTCTATTTTTGTAGCAAAATCTGTTTTTCAGGAAGATGATAAGTGAAAGGGAGGAAGATGTAGTGATGTTTTCATACACTTGCCAATTTATTATGTTTGCATAAATATTTAATATATCAATCTCTTTCTAAAGAAAGAATGTAGTCTGCATTTCAAATCATATCTTTTTAATACATTTTTCTACTGTTAAATCTCACCAAAACTTTAATTACTTGCTGGACATCTGCAAGAGAGGTGACACATTTTTCATTGATGGTCATCAGTCTGTTCTTCTGCAGGTTAGCACTGCATGTGCAAGGGAATTTCTAAAAGCTGAATAAAATTATTTCACTTTATTATTAAGGGACTGGAATTGCATATTAACTGTAGACCAGCTATTTTCAAATGACTTTAAAAAAACATAAAGAGGAGAAAAATATTGTTTAAGCTGTTTTCCCCACCATAGCTTAGCCACAGCGTGCAGAGGGGAGCCTAGAAGTCCCTGAGTACTGGCATAGTCCTCTCCCTAGATAGCTGTGATGCCTGGAGGCAGCCAGAGAGCCTGTCAAAGAATACATTTCAGCCACAGATACATTAACTTCAGTACACAAAACGACCACAGCTGTGAATCCCTTTTCTTGTTAATGCTCATTTGTTTTAATGAAGCAGCCTAGCAAGAGTAGAGGGAGCTGGATGGCAGAGCTCCATGGGCAGCCCACCCCAAGACCTCCATGTCTCCAAGCCAGGTTTCTCCACATCTTCTAAAGTGAATGTGAAGGAATATTGAAGGCACCTTCCTTCCTATAGACTTTTGTCATTGCTGGAGTGAAAGTGCCTCCTTTATCATGGCATGATCTGACATGGTATTTTATAGGACCTTGCCACAGGGGACATACCTACCTGCTCACGGTGATATGCTGTTATGCACATGACACCCACAGTGACTTCCATTAACAACTTTACCTTGTCTTGTTAGTATCACCCTTGCTGTCTTGCACTAGTATTGCCATAGGACTCCCACAGATCATCCGCACATGTACGTTGGCTTTTCTCTGGCTAAGTCTTCAGCCTTTGAGGTCTGTTAATTGACATAGTCTATGCACAGTTTACACAGGACTCTGAAGTCACGTTTGTCAGGAATGATGTCACTTTTCACAAAGTGAGAATTCAGCTTGATAAGGGGAGGGTTGGGCATGAATGCTTGGATAAAGATAACTCAGCTGGAAACTATATATATTCTGGTCATAAGATGGGGGCAGCAAATAACTATGGAGTGGTTCTGCACAGACTGAACTATTTAGTGTGGCAGTTCACTAAGACCAACCACCCAGAAGATGTCAAGGAGAAACCAAATTTTTAGTATGAATATAAGAAGAAAAACCTGAATTTAAAGTCTGCTGAAATGACAGGAGAAAATCTAGCATGTTGTCCTTCCTTCTTTCCTAAAATTAGGAAGAAAGCAAATCTAAGATCTGGAATAAATGTACATAGACAAGTGAAAAAAAAAAACATTTTTTTTCTATGTGTATGTAAAATGTGTATATGTATGTATCTATGCATGTGTGTATGTATGTATGTATCTGTTGTCTACATACAAATGCAGACACATATGTTTAAATGTTTAAAATATCAATACCTTGTGACAATTCATTTCCTGCCTTTTTTTTTTTTCTCTTTCCCATTCCAGTGAGGTCCATTCCTTAGAAATCCAGGATTTTTTTTCACTTGATCTTTTGTTTGTTTGTTTTCTCTTTTAGGAAACTCAGCGACAGGGAGGTTATCTGCCAATCTTCAACAAAACATTACAGAACTCAACTCTGAGATATTCACACCTGTTAAACCACTGTGCTGCCTAAGCTAGCCTGGATCTGCATGTTTCCGTGGAAGTATTTATTATGCACGACCACAAGATCACACTGTTCTGTATGTATCCGGTTGCCAGCATTTCATCATCTGTCCGCATTAATACTTCAGCAGACTTTACAAAGAGAAATATAAAAGACGCAAGAGAAGTTTCAAGCTGACAGCAGCATTTGTCAGGTGGCATCCTTTGGAATTTGGATGTTTCCTGAACATGGATATCTTCATATTATTAGTTGTCTAGGAAATAGTTCTTTTTAAGACTGACACATAAATGCTTTGCCCAAGACTTACAAGGATAGTAGGACTTTCTTGAGTGTATCATGGCTTATTTCTCTTCCTCAGTAGGTAGAGTGTTTCAAACATTTCATACATTTCATTCAAGTCCCATGGAACGACATATATTTTTCTCTTGCAAAATGATTGCAAAATATCCTTATACTCTGAAAAAAACAATACTTTTATAATGACCTGAATTTCAGTGATAATTAACAATATAAAAAGGAAATGTGCAATAAAATCAAAAGTTGACATTCACATCCAAATACGAAGCTACCACGAGAACTGCACAGCTTCTGTCTCCCACCCAGCATGTACTAAACTGTGCTTAAGTAAGTGGTTCATAGGTTTGCTGGGATCTGCACAAGTGTGGATTTCATCTGATTTCTTAGGAAGTGTATTATTGTAGCCACTTGCTTATGGCCAAAAATGTCACCATTTTTGCAATAATTTTATGTTCTAATTATAACAGTCTAATTTGTAAACAACACATGCTGAGGTTTTGACAGTGAAGTTCTGAAAATACAGAGTACAAATTTTAATTACATACAGTTCTAATACAGTGAACACTGCAGCATTTCTGTCATCTTCGAAATGGTAGCAAAATGAAAAAAAAAAAAAGTTTCTGAAATATGAGCATGAAGGTAATGAGATCAATAAATGTCAGCTAGAAAAAGTAATCACAACTCCAGAGACTCACTAACCTTTCTACGAATTCCAGAAATAATGGACCAGCTTGGGATGAGGAATTCTTTAACAATGAGAAAGAGATAAAATTATAAGGGGAAAGTGAACCAAAGACTGCCTAATAATGTCAGATTTTGCCTTTTTAGGTAAATAAGGAAAAAGATATACATTTTTTCTTTTTCTCCTAAGATCCTCATCAATGCACCTGATTTCCAGAGGGAACTGAAATATAAGCACATAAGTATATCTAGAAACAAAAGATGAAATATGTCATGAAGTGTAGCAAGAGAGAACAGTTTTGCAGACTGACAGCCTTATCCTTCTCTGAGGGAAACAGAAATGTTAGAATGCTAATTGACCTCCATATAAATTCCAAATACTTAACGTTCCCAAGATTTGGTGGTGTATGGATCCTATATATAATTTATGCAAACCCAGGGCTTAAGACAGCATTAATTCAAGACAAGAAACTGTGTGCTACTTTTTAATGCCCCATGGTAAAATATAAATTCTGTAAGAAAAAACATATTTTATATGCAGAGTGTTGGATTAAGTAATATTTGAAATGATAATATTAGTATTTAAAAAAAATAAATGTGCAAGACATTGAATCTGAGGTGAAAAAAAACACAGGAATAAAATATTTTGTCATACCTATGCAGATGGGCAATATATTATTTTAATATAGTAAATTTTACGAAGGACGTGCAAAATTCACTAAGGATTTATGTATATAACGAACTAATTTTGGGGAAATTTATTTTAAACAAGAGGAGCAGAGGCAACATGGAAATTAATCTTTTTTTTTGATAAAAGTAAAAGAGGTTTTCTCTTTTTTTGACTCGGCGTTAACTGAGCCTTTTCAGGTATATATAACAAAATGGATGGACAGATGTTGAGATCCAGTAATTGTATCCACTCAGTGTTTGCAGTCACTAATCAAATTATTTGCAAATTTTAACATGGGCATAAAACCAGGTAGAGATTAGCAATTTATATTTCATTCTTCAAGTGCTACTCTGAAGTAGTAAATGCAAAGTGAATCCACAGAGCATATTACAGCATCACCATCAACTTTTATGATTGATAGTGTTTATTTTCTATTATTCTATATGTCCTGTTGAAATGAACAGAATTGAAAACCTTTCAGATTCTCCAAGTGTTTAACTTTACAAATATGCATTTTCTACTTTACTTTGCTAAGGATTTACTTTTTTGAGCAGGTTTGTGTACATACGCACATATACTTATAACACTTGATATCCATATAAGTATATAGCATTTTACAGAAGTGAGGATTCTTGGAAGAAGTAGCTCTGAGGCTGGTAGATGACCTGACGCTAAGTTTAGGTTCATGTAGTGACACCCTTTTATTTTCAGTGCAGAGCTTAAGAATATTATGAAAGCTGAGCCAATACATTCTGAAAATCTGCAAGCATTAATTGCAGAAATAAACTAAATTTATCATCCCCTTACATGCTTATCATAAGTCTCTAAGTGCACATGGAGAGATCCTACTTGAAGATTTCTCATGCTGCAGTGCAGTGTTCTTTAAATGATAACAAATCCTCATCAGACTGCCATATTTAATCCATTTCCTCCACAGTCTGAAATTGAAAATAATACATCATAAACCATGGCCATGGTTGACACAGGCAAGACTCCTATTGCCTGCTACAGGAGCTTGGAGTCTAATACCAGTTTCCACCACTAATGCCTGAAAACCCTTGATTCCCATTCTAGCTAAACATTTGACTGAAGCATCCTGTGAAATATTTTCCTTTCTGAATTTCACGTCACTTCATGCATTGTAAACACTATGACTGTTCTTGCTGAGATATTTTGTTGTGTGTTCAGGTGCCATTCCAGGAGCACCAAGCAGTTTTCATATCACTTCCATAGACTTAGCACAGAACTGCTGCGGCCTTCCAGGTGTTTTGGGGAGTTGTGGCCATGTTAGAGAGTGGTTATGTGTGTGATGACACAGGAGCAGCACAAAGTCAGCAGCTGAATCTGGGTAAGCAAGAGGTTTTGGGGCTTTCAGATTACAGACAGGGTATATGCCCCTATAATGCTGTGCTTTACATTCCACCACACCTAGGCTAAAGCAAAGACTGTATAAATAGGGACTATTGTATGCAGCAACAGGTAGGAAGCCGTATCTAGGGCTGGAAATTTCCAGACTATATTTTGAATGAGGTGATTTTCAGCCAAATTATTTTTTTTTCCAGTAAAGGCTTTGATAAGACATACCCTACCTCATACAAGATTATTCAGAAGAGTCCAAGCTGACTAAAATAACTGAAATTACACATATACCATGACAGTAACAGTTAAACAATTATTACCAGTTAGAAAATAAATTTTGAAGATCTTGAGCAGGGTTATCTAAAAATGCCAATTGCAATGAATAAATGACACATGGATAAATTAGAGTTAAGTCCAATTGTGGGCCACCAAGACAGTTAGGGGATCATAGCACATTTGACGAAAGAAGAGGCAGAGACAGATGGGGTGTGCCGGTGCTTAGTGTTTAAATCTGCCCTGTAAAGCAGAGCACTGCTGGGTATCAGCGTAGAAATGGAGAGGAGCTTGTATCTGGCGCCTAGTTGGCTTGCCTGATAAATGACAGACGTGCTAAAACATAGTGAAAAACGGAGACCATAGAGAAAGGAAGGCATCTGTCCCGCTTAGAGGTTAGGCCTTCATCTGATAACCCAGGTTTTGTGGCAAACGGGAAGAGGCAAGTGGGGACTCTCCATCTTCTGGGTTTGGGGCAGTGCTTG
This sequence comes from Nothocercus julius, assembly GCA_013398735.1. NCBI lineage: Eukaryota > Metazoa > Chordata > Aves > Tinamiformes > Tinamidae > Nothocercus > Nothocercus julius. The sequence continues at coordinate 1,978,177 of VZSV01000135.1, forward strand.
TCACGAGGGTTCCTTTCTCGAGCTTGAAGCAAGCTTCCCTTTTCGGATTAGCTTTACTCAATTTACAAATTTGTATTTAAAACTCAAATTACACACACATGCACTCACATGCTCCTAGTCATCTATGGCAATGGAAAACTTCTCTTTTCATATTTTAGCTTTAAGAAAGAAAAATCTTTACTACTGCAACGGAATTGTGGTAATTGAGAGCTTCTGCTGTGACAGGTATTTATACATCTTTAGACTCGTCGGTGCTAAATACAGCTATTCATTGATAGCATTAACTATCACACTGCAGAAGGGAGCACCTCCTTGGCTCCTTAGGGGAAGACAAGTTCCTCCTGCTGTCAGTCTCGAAGAAATAAAGTTCCTGGATGGACAACGAGGGCTGACAGGTGCACAGTGGAGGCAGTGAAACCACACGAAAGTGAACTCCCTGAAGGAGCTGGAGCCAAGTTCGCGTTCAGACAGATGTGTGTTACCATATTTTTTTTCAGAGGTACATTTTGGCAGATAGTACTAAGGAAGCATTGAAGAAGGATTTCTCAAGTTTACCACAAGATGGAGGTGCTGTAACTCAGAATCATTCACCAAACTACCAGGAAAATGGTGGGTGTTGTACAAGGGGCATTGTAAAATTTTATGAACATAGTTAAAAGAGCAATTAAAAATAATTTTATGCAACTGTACCATATTATTTTATTAATTTATTTTAAACAAACAGTATAATGACATAGTAAACTTCTGAGCCAACATTATTTCAAAATGCAGCAATTTCACATTTGCATTTGAGTATCTGAATGCTGCAAATACTATTCTTAATCTCATACCCATTGGAGATGAAGATGGCTGATGGCATAAATTCTCATGGAAGAAATGGGTATCTGAGTAAGACTGGTGCTACCTTCTTGAATATGCTATCTGAAATCAAGATGATTTTTTCCCCCAAATTGACCCTCTGAAACTTGGTACCTATCAAAAGAGATGATAAAGGATATTTGTGTCTGTTACGAATGTGAATCTGATTGGTCCCACAGACATTGACAGGACTGACTCCATCGGAGGATCCAAGATGGTGTTTGTTACCTGATGCTGCCATCAGGCTTTAAAACTAATTAAGTTGAGGTTATATGGTAGTACAGTTGCTTGTGGTAAATGTTCCTGGAACAGAGACAAATAAAGAAGCCCTCGTTCAGGCTTTCTGCACAAGTCCAGCATATGGCGATGAGCTGCTCCTCTCCTCCAAAATTTCTGTCCTTTGGGTCTGTAAGGATAGGTTCTTCTCCTGTCCTTTCTTTTTCATTATTTAAAACCTCAGAGGGAAAAGATTAAATATTTTGCTCTGTCATTCTATTTTCCCCTGACATCTTCTTTAACATGGTGTTTTGCTGTTTTAAGAGGAATTGATACATAAGTGAAATTGGTCAGTCTAGGTTACATTAGGATAAGACAGAAATGACAACAATAAAAAAGGAAAGTGCTACAAAGAAATAAAATATTTAAATACTTTTGACTTTCAGTGAATGTGTTTACACTAAACCAGTACAACAATATGAGGGAGTGAATCTCTTTAGATGTCTTTAGAGGTCTTAAGTCACAGACAAACAACCTTTCTATATTCCCACTATGCAAATACCACCTAACCTGCATCTCCCATTCCCTACTCCTGCCAGGAGGTACCACATCCCGTGATCTACTGGTTGCATAGTTCATATGAATACAGTTTAACTCATTTAGGTAGGTTAACTTAAATAGATTAAAACTGTGGTCTGATAAAAAGTATACATGCCTCTAATATAAAGGATATTATATTTCCAATAGCGACAAAAGAATGATAAGAGTGTGAGATCAACTGCATAACAATTGCAGACAGTTTCTGAAAGCAGAACAATTATTTTAAGCCTTCCCAAGTGAGGTTGAATTAAATTTGAAGATGTTAAAATAATTCCCATTGTATACAAGAAGATGACTCTTGAGCGTCTTTAGAAAAAAAGCATATGTAATAGATTGAAATCATATTTGAGATATAATTATAGAGATACCATAGGAGCCACATTATCTTTCACTTTCAATTCATTCTTAGAAATATGACGTAAATTGCCACAAATTTATAGCAGAAAATAAAAACAAGTGGTTGAGGAAGTAAAAACATACTGGAGATTTCAGGTGTAAGACATCCAATATTCACAACGACAGGTTGTTCCTGAGCAAGGTTGAGACATGCCACAAACCATACAGGTTTTAGGCTCCTCTCTGATCCCAAAAAATCTCAGAAAAGATACTCAATCACCAAGGAAGATTTATTTTGAATGAATTTGTAAATGAAACTCTATAGCATATATTTCTCATAAAAAAATATTTCACATCAAAATGTGTTTTGATTTATGGCAAAATATATACTTGAATAAATTTTCTGAGATTTACAAATATTTGGAAAATAATCTTGTGAGTTTTAATCTGCATCTATTAGCACACACACAAAAAAAATTTCTAAAGAGTAGCCAATTGCTACTTAGCCAGAAAAGTTTACATCCAAGTGTTTTCAGTCTCTCTAGCTTTAAAATTACAAACCATAGCTAAAAATAAAGATAATGTATACTAAAATACATAAGCATTCTAGGTTACATAATTGCCTAATTAAAAAAAGGCCATTTTTCATCACAACAGAATTTTACATGTGGCTTTTTTTTTTTCCCCCGGAAAGTAACTGGCAGCAATCTTTTTACGTGGTTTAGAAGAAAGTATGAAATATCAAACTGATTTTTGATGCACAGTACAGATGTTAGTTATGGTTCCTTCTTATGGAATTGATGGCAAACATCAGGCAAAGGAAGAGGATTTTTACTAGCCAAGTGGCCCGTGCTTTGTGTCAGATGAAATCTGTTGTTCAGATGCTGAATAGAGTTACCACATTTCCTGGTTTCACATAGAGCCCCATCACCAGCGAACTGCTGACCAGCATTGTGGCAATTCCCCTGTTGTGGAGCTCAGGAAGATCAAGATTCCTGAAACTGTAACAGCTAATTCAACTAATATTGAGGTCATCATAAAAAGACCCATCTGACCGGATACAGCTGGCAGGTACAGCATTTGATTTTTTTGTTTTGTTTTGTTTTGTTTTGTCTTGTTTTGTTTTGTTTTGTTTGTTTTTCATCAGTGGCTCTGGCAGTATCGTGGCATGAAAAAGTTAATCCAATGCTTGTTGTTCAGCAATGAGGCAGTCTAAGATAATATTTGTGGCCACTTATGGTGACTACAGTTACTTTGATTGTGTATAGTTGCTTGGATAGTTTTAAATTGTATGACCATATGCATGGACACAGATGAATAGATGAACAGGAGCATACTTTAAGTTTGATTTTTCCCATTAAATAGATGCTGTGCATTTTTTACATGAAGAATCTCATGTACTTTAAGATGAGAGCTATATTACTTAAATTCTGCTGATGAATTTTAAATGTTATACAATTAGTGGAAACAAGCCCTTCAGATTTATTTATATCCTACCCAATGCAAATGTAAGTGTTCCCCGTGCCAGATAAATACGCAATCACTTTCTTGACACTTGCCAGGCTCTCTGCATCAGCAGTTTCTCATGGCAGTGAGTTACACCAGTGCATCATCCCCCCTCCCAAAGAAAACACACAACCTCTCCTCTGCCATCGAAAAAACTCACTGTTGTGTAAACTGTGGTTCCTGGCTACCACGGATGAGAATCAAACACCATAAGTTATGTTTTTAGTAACTTAAAAAGTGAGCTAAATAGTGAAGTCTTTTTCCATTTTTATACAGTTCTTAGAAAAAGTTCTCTTAAACTTCATCCTAAAGGAACTTGAGGAAAAATGAGGCAAAAAGAGACAACATTGATCCAGTTTCAGGAAAGTGAACATTAGGAAGCAACTCAGAACAGCAGCTTATCAATAAATTGATTTTTGATTTGATGCTTAAACATTAATTGGGTGTGGAACAGAATTTTGTATTTCTTTTGATACCCTTTTTAGTTGAACTTTGTCCAGAGTAAAACAGATTCTTTTTTTTTTCTTGAAAAGGTAAAAATGAAATGGATTGACTTTTTTATAAAAATTTATCCCCCTTTTGGCTGAAAATATGTGTGATGTTCAACACAATTATTTGGATTGTGTTGGCCAGCTCAAGGTATTTCACCTAGCTGCAATTCAATATTGAAGTATAGATCCTGTAGGTCTCTTGCACTGTGTTTTCTTTTTCGTATTATTGGTATACATTTGTACTAAGTTGACGCACAGTTTACAACATCTCATCACTGAAATTTTTAGCACCTTTTAACGGTCAAGAGATTTATGTTTTCATTTGCAAGTAGTTTCAAAGTTTTTCCTTTACCACAACTCTTAAAGACCAGGATTCAGACATCCAGAAATAATCCTCTTACTCTGAGCCATCACTAAAAAGGATGTCACTCAGTAAAAGATACGATTTACTCAATAAGAAGGATGTGACATCCTTTTTAATTTTCACTTAACTGGGATAACAAAGAGTTGGTACTTTGGGCTAAATTTTTCTTCAGCTATACGAGAGAAGTATCACTTATAATTAACATGGGAATAGAGTCAATGCAAGAACAGCATTTGGCCCAATTTCTCAGACAAATCCATTCATTCCTATGACTTGAATAGCAGTATCAGTTATAGGAAGGATTTTAATTCAGTTGTCTGAAAGTTTATTACTTGGAGTTCTGCATCTGAATAACCAGAAGACGTGGGACGATGAGACACACAGAGCACCAGGTTAAAAAGGAAAAATGTGGAGCACTTTAAAGACCTTTATATTGTAGAATTATAGCTGCTAGCAGCTAGAAAGGTGCAGTGCAGGCCTCCCCAATGGAAACATCTTGCTTGTGAATAACTGCTCTGAGAAAATGCACATGCGTTCCAATAAAAGATTCCAAGGACCTCAGGGCTAACCTACTGCAAATGAACAAATCCCAAGGCACTCTTTCAAGACCATTTGTTGCAGACTTTAATATAACTGGAATTTGTGCATCTCCTTTGACAAAATAAATTTAAAAAAATGCTAAAAACCATTCCAGGGACACTGTATAATTGTTTTTAAAGCTTATGTAATTTTAGTGTTAGTTAAACCAGTATTTTATCACCAAACCAACTTTGTATTACTATAGTTTTGCTTTGGCACATATGCTAAACCTTAATGTAGTAATAATGTAATAATAAAAACTGCCAGGATTACCAAAGCCCTTGCCAAGAGCAAGATGCCATTGTGCAAGGCAACACAACTGCTTAATTGTCAGGACTAGATTTCTGCTTTACTCAAATTGTCAGTAAAATATCATTATGCAGTGGATATGGATCTATTTACACTTTATAATGAGCTTTTAAAATTAAGTGGTTGTTCACAGTATGCAGAAGTATTTTGAGGATTTAATAGATTTTTTTCTGAAACGGAACAACTTCTGCTGCAGAAATAGTTTTCCCTTTTTGAATTGTGAGGCACCAGCCTTATTCAAACTGGGGAACATCCTCAAGAAGCCTTCTGCCTGTAGAAGATCATGTGCAATATCAGTAGCTTAGCTGCTGCAGCAACTATTTCAACCCTGTAATTGTTGTAGAACTTCTTTGTTTTTTTTTTCACAGCAGACCATTTGAGCTGCGCCATATACCCAGCCAGTCATTGGAAAGGATACATTTTTATATACTGAAGAACTAGAAATCAAAAAGCTATGAAAATCAAAAAACAAATAACTCTTTAGCTTATTTTCTTCAATTCTGTCAGATACAAAATATGAATATAAATATTAATGGGATTAAGGTGGTTTTTGTATGCATTATGCAAAACTGGAAAATCAAGGGCAGAAGCATTATGTGTGATTCCTCCTGCACAGAAAAGGAATGACATTAAAGAGAGAAGCTCTAGAATGAAGAAATAAATTTAGCAGGGGAATACTCTGCACTGAAAAAGGACTGAATTTTCTAGTGAAAACTGTGTTAGATTTGACCAGATCAAAGACCCCGAGGAATAGCCCCGCATCACTGTGCCTGGTGATCGTCGGCATCTTTTGTCAGCAACTTGCAGAAGACTAGATAAGACTTTATAGTACACGTAGTGAACTATAATTTCCCAATAGTAATGCAGTGCCAGGTACAAAGTTCAGGCATTGCTGCCTCCTTGCCCGGGCTGTGCCCCGCACAAGTGCCTGCAACGCTTGCAGAGGCACCGCGGCTGCTGCGTCTCTTGCACCCCCTTGTCCTGTTCCACATCCTTGAAATAAGATTGAAAGAAGCACATATGTCACTAGCTTAGGTTCCCTACTCTGCCTTGTATGTGCAGACGTCGTGGGCTTCCAAGGCTACTAGGGAGGTTGTCCAGTGAGAGTGGCTCGTTGCTGATGGAAGCTGCACATATGCAGAGGCACAGCTGTTCGTGGAGACTGTTGCATATAGACACATATATCCGCATGTCAATATGTGGAATAGGCCTCTTCAAATCAGGAAAGCTTTGTGGCAGCTGAGATTCTGGCTTAGCTGTGTAATTGTACATCCTGGAGACCAAAGAGGACTCCAGCTATTAAAAGCTCCGGATAAAACCATGGCAGCTGGCAGCTCTCTGGGGCTGGCTCGCTCACAGATTTCCTGGCGTACACATAGCAGTGCACACTACTGGTGCCTCAGGTAAATTTCATTTGGGGAAAATATTTTATTCCACTTACAAATTCATGCACTTAGGTTTGGCCTTAATAAGGATGCTTGAATGTGAGAGTAGAACTCTGTAAATGGCAGTTCTACCCTAAAAATATATCTCCACAAAAGACAGGAACTGGGAATAGAATTAGCTGTGAATAACGGTTCAAAAAGTGTTTATCTGTGAAGAATTTGGAGCAAAATTCATTGCTGAGCACTTGACTTGGACAATAGACTTTTTACTTCTACCTCAGGAGGATTTTTTCTGCATCCTTGTAAATATATATTCAGTAACAGCATCTGTCACATTAAGGAATATTTTTACATATTTAAAGTATTTTTTGCCATTGGTGTCTGATTGCATTTTACTGTACCATATTAAAAAAAAAAAAAGAGGCTAATTTCTTCATCCTTAACGGGTATCCTTTATGTCAGCAAAAGAATTACCAGCTCTCTTAATGATTCATCCCATGCTGCACTTTTGTGACCTGGAGGGGATCATTCTGCAATAAATGTCAAAAAGCATGTTTTAGCTAAATAGCTCAACATACTGTACTGACAAAATTTAGTTAGGGATAATTTATAATTTTCAGTGGCTGAAGAAATCTATGGGTTCTCTTAAATTGCTTTTGTCTCTAAATAAACTAAATTGGCTCCAGAGCATGAAGAGAAATTTAAAACAGTATTTCATAAATCTGTCACTAAAGATTAATCTTTAATTTACAAATGCTGCTACCAGCTCTATATGTTTACTTTGCAGGGCTTTGAAAATTCAAGCATCTCTCGTGCCTCTAACCAGAGCAGCTCACAACCTGACAGAAAAAGAACAGCCAGGTCCAGAAATTGTCAGTGCGGCTTCTGTAAATCTCCACTCATTGATATTTTTCTGTACAGCTGAACTAAGCAACACGCAAGGGATGAACACAGAAAAGGGAAAATAGACTCCCCTCCCTTCCCTTTCCCAAGGCTGTTTGAGAGCTCGAAGCTTTCCCGTGTTCCTTATACCTTGACAGAAGCTAAATCTGGACCACTCCATCTTCAGATAATCTCTAAACCCAGCATTTCTTATTCACCTGTTAAACTACTACCTAGTTTTATACGGAATCACCCATGCTCTGATTGCTGCCATAGCCTTTCCCCAGGCTTCCCTTGCCACCGAGAACATTGGGCTCTCAGGGTATTTTTCTTGCCTCTCTTTAGTTCTTTGTTTCTCGGTGCTGCTCTTCCTCCAGGCTCAGGCAGGAGTTAAAGGTTCCTTTCTGAAGCCCACACGGATTAGCATGGCCTTGTTTGTGCCTCCTACAGATGAGATACGAGACACGTTGTGCAGATGTTGGCTGCTAAGAAGACCTGGTTGCTCTATTCAGTGAAGGAGGGAAAAAAAGAGGTGACTAATTTCAGTTTACAATGGACAAATGCATTAAAAAAAAAATAAATGGAAGGAAATCATTCTGCATACTCCTGTCTAGACATTTTAATAAACTAAAGGCTAAGTTGACATGGAGATTTAAATAGTATTTACAAACCCAGCAATGAAAGTAAGCTTTCTAGTTCAATGATAGTGAATCTTCTCTAGCACGTAAGAGCCTGCTGCCTACAGAAAATCTGTTTGATCCTTCCATATTCCATCACTGAAATAAGCCTTAGCCATTTGTCTATATGATATTCTGGGTTTGATGTCTTTCAGTTTCTCAGTTGCATTTAAATGGTATAGTTAAATATTGTCTTAGCCAAAGTGGAGAAAAAAAAACAGAATAATTCCAACAGCATTTACCTGCTTCATGAATGGAGGAAAGGTTGGATCTGCACAGAGGTGACAGGCACCAAGACTTCTATTATTTTCTGAATGGTTCTTAAATCTGCTTATGAAACTAACCTAAAAAGTCCAAATGAACCTTTGGAATATTTCCTAAATTTTCTCTTCACTGTCTTCCCATAATATCGACTAAAGTTTGATGGTTTTTCAAATTAATAAACTATGCATTCAGAGTAAAGCCACCATGCCTACCTGAGTTTCCAAGAAATACCTTTATGCTTTTATTTATGTTACCACTCATGCCACTGCTGCAGCTCCACAATAATTTAAAGAGAACTACTTTATTAGAAGCGTAACACTCTTTCATCTAAAAATTTTGACAACGTATGGGAAAATAACTCGATTTATCTTAGGTTGCTGCTCTGTCAAGATCATTGCCATTCAATAAGATCTCATTGTTTCCCTGCATTTCCCCCCTGTGTGGCTGTAGACAATTTGTGTTGTGCAGAAAGTGGTGAAACTTCAGAGCAAGGGGGTTTATTTATGCTGTGCTTGCACATCACCTCACACAAAGTGCACGTGCTCAGGAATGGGCAATAACAGGCTAAACAACTGTACTGAGTTTGACAGATGGCATTAAGTCATTGAGCACCACACTTAATTGCTAAAAGCCCCAGAATAACTGTGCAACAGTCCCGGGGACTAGGTTATAGCTTCATTAAAGTTAAAACATAATTGGAAATATTTGCTCACAACATTAATCCAACTTTTGCATAGTTTTCACTTAAAATGAGGCCGACGTACTTAGTCTGTGTGTTTGAGTCCCACTGATTTCACCAGTTACACACACGCAGAAAGAAATATCAGCCTTGTGCAAGAGCAGCTGTCCAGAGGCAGTAACCGGTGTGTGCAATCTTTGGGCACTGCCAGGCGTGCGCTACCTGCATAAGCACGGGTTAGTGGTAATAATTGCAGGGTAGTGATTTAAAGGGGAAAACTGCATGTGTAAGGGAAGGCTAGGTTTCTGAAAGCAAGGCTGATCACCAGTCCCATAAAGCCTTCGTGTTTAAGACTCTTCGACATTAATTTTCAATGTCCACTCGTTACATAATAGTTAATGAATTAATCAGTGAAAATGGTTAATCTTCAAGAATTAACAAGACAGTGAAATCCTCTCAATACCAAACGTTAATGATGTTAAAGCGTTCTCAGTTTCATCATCAAGTCATGCAAGTGATGTCTATAAACCAGCAAAACTGATCGTGTTTGTGTTCTCCTACTTCCAGCTTATCATCCTCGATGATTAGACTTTAGCTAAAATAATCAAAATGTAGATTGGGTGGACTAAATCCTAAGGGAGTCAGACTCTGTGAAGGACTGCCTAAGGATATTGCCAGTTAAATGACATGTGAAATGGTACACAGATTACAGCAACTATAATGTAGTTACAACTTTCTATCTTTCTCTCATCAGTGCAAAGGCCATCTTGGAATGAAAGCGCTCAGAGGAAGTAGCTGCAATGATCTTTGTCTGCAGGGAAAAAGAAATCAGCCAGCACCACCCCAACCAATTTGTCTTCCAAAATACACTGAAGGCCGATGTCACATTGCAGAATTACTTAGCAAAATTCAATCGAAGATAGAGGAGAAAGATATCTGAAAATGATCTTGGTAATTATTCCTATCAAAAAAAGAGCTAAATGAGCTTCAGTTTTTAAAAGACATTAATTTTGCATGCTATATTTGGCAGACTCTGCACCCAAAGATATGGAAAACTTAATTTATAGATTTCTGAAAATACTTTGCTATAACAGATCTGCTAGTACAACCTTCAATTTGCTAGGCATTTGCTGTAATATAAATGGATATTGTTAAGTAGGTAGCTTTCCTAGTATAAAGGTTCTGTGGACAACCGCTAGAACACCAAATTAAAATTTACGTGACAGAAATTCACAAAGGTGATTTGTTTATTTTTAATTTCAATTTGGATGGGGGTCCATTGTTTAAAAATGATAAATTCTAGGGCTTTTTCCTTTGGTATAGGAGCTAGAAAGCAGCAATTTACTTTTCTCAGTGAAAAAAAAAAAAAAGCATTCTGCTAGTTTTCAGTAGAATAATGGTCCTGTCAGAGAAAGGATATTCAAGCATGGACAATACACAGTATATTAAAAATACACCTAGTCATTATTGTAAGTATCAGAAAACAGATTGTTTTAAAAATGAGCATAAGTTAAACATTTTCTACTTCATTGCATTAAGCATTTTAGTCAGTACCTTCCCAGATTTAATTCAATGAGATAATTATAGGGCACAAAAAGACCTTTTCACAAATTCACTTTTTTTTCCCCAAGTAATTTATTCATGAAAACTGCTGCAGAAGAGAAAAACGAATGTCTCAAAAAGCAGCACTGTGGTAAAAGGCAGCACTGTGACTCAGCACGCTGCCGAGCAAGCTGCCAGTCCTCGCCACGCGCTTGCGCTCCCCCTCGAAACCAGGGGCCCCTTTGCGAAGGAGAAGACTGAGCAAAGAACGTCAAACACAAAAGGGGGGCATAAAATTGCCTTATCTCCATTATTTTTCTAAATAACAGGATTGGGTCAGTAGGGCTGAAGAAGTAGAAGAAGCAAATGTCAGTTTTATTTAAGAATTAGAGCCATGCACTCAGCTTCAGTGTTCAACTCTTTAATGGAAGTTTGAATCTGAAAGTACAAACCTGACTCCTTACAGTCTGCATTGTAATTTGGGACAGTGTGAAAGCAGAATTTGGTCCACACGGTTACAAATATGAGTAAGTAAGTTCATTTCTTGTGCCTTCTTGGAGTTTGCTATCTCCAGAGATCTTCATCAATCCCTTGCAAAGTTACAACGTACTATAAATTGTGCTGACTTGATGTTGGCAGTCAGTGGTTTTGAGGCACTTGATCCTCAGGCTCAGCTGCAGCCAGCAAGGGAGTGTTTGAGGCCTTATATGCTTGGGGAAATCCTGTAGGTAGGAGTGACTTTGTTGACCATGCACCAGTGCTTGCTAAGCAGGCAAACTAAGTGGGCATACAAATGAGTTAAAGCACTAAACTAAATAAAATGAAAATACTCTGAATGACTAAAAATAAAATACTCTGAATTAATGGATAAATTGTAAAATGCAAAGAACATCCTAACTATTATTTCATAAATCCTCTTTGTAGACTGCTAAAAGTTGACTATTATTTTGTAAAAATGGCTCAGGCTGCAGTAAATGGTGCAGCACAATTATTAAAAAATCTAAAATGATCATTTATGTGTCAAAAGGATGACTAGCAAAGGGAAAGGCAATTTCAAAAGTAAAAGATTGTTGCTTGCTGATGCTTTACAGACTTATAGAAAGCAATCTTTTTACAAAAAAAAAAAAAAAAAAGTGAGTGCATAAATGTACACAGACTACTTTAGGAGCTTTCTGCAGCGTTTGCAGTAAAGATGACCTTGGCACATTATGGTTTAGGTTGAAAGAAAGTATGCACTAGAAATACCACTCTAACCTGAAATAGTTATAGCTTTACACTGAGGAAGGAAAAGATATACCCAGCAATATAATGAGCTCAACTATGTATTCAAGCAATGTATACAAATTGTGATAACAAGTTAAGTTTATTACAATGTAGGGAATTAAAAGCAAGATTACTGGGCCAAAATTCAGTTGCATCAGTGTGAACTGGTATTAGACCAATACCAGCATTGGCTTATATAGCGCAGATAAAAATGGTAATAAAAATGGTTCAGACCAAAGGTACTTCTTGTCGTGTCCCATTTCCAACAAAGGCTGCTAATGATCGACCAGAGAATAAGAATAGAGGAAGGATATGACAGTGCTTCCCCCATAGTCATCTAGTCCCTGACATCTATGGTTTATACCCTTCTTAAGCCAGTGGTGGTATTTTGTGCTTCAGAGCTCACAAGCTTTCATGGGCTCAGAGTATTATTTCTTTACCCTTCTTGGCTTGCTTACACACTTTAGAAACACAAGACTGAATAAGAAAGCAATGACCTGCTTCTCCTTTAAGCTTCTGTAGGAAAATGATCTTGTAAAACATGTTACAGCTTTATATAATATATTACAGACTGGGATTCACAAACTTGGTGTTAGTCCATAAGCCAACAACGAGGGTCCCAAGCACGCAGAGTACAAGTCAGGGCTCATATTGACATCCAAACATCTTTAACCTGCTCTTACTATAAATGTCCCTCAGGACATAAATCACTGCCAATTAGATGGAGGGTAACCAGCATTAAAGCTTTTAGAGCATTTCATATTTACTGTAGCAAATTTGAATAATGAAACTGGAAAAAAAATCATAATTAACATTTAGATATTAACATTCAGTGTTAGAAGACAGTATTGTATGTAAATATAGAAGCTGCATAAGGCCAAGTATGGTCTATGATAATGGTACAGGGAATACAGGGAAAAACTGCAGTATATTAATTAAGAACAGGAAAATATGTTATCCAAGCATTTTACCTATTAATAGGTATTAGTGATACAGGAAAGAAGCACTTACTCTCTTTCTTTTTAAAAATAAAAATATTGATTTATCGTTCTTAATTTTTCTCATTTTAATTTTGTACCATGTGTTTTCTTTAATTTGAATTACAAACAGTATTTTGAATGTCTCAGCTTCAGACTTCATTTTTTTTTCTATTTCCTAAACAGTTTTATAAGAAACAAATATGTGTTCTTTTGTTTGAACTTTGCAAAACAGACAGGTTCTCTGTGGTGTGTCAAAAATAAAACTGAACTAATCCGGTAATTTCTTCTATTTAGGACCAAAATTACCTTAAAGAAGTAGATAATAGAGTATTTATTTTCACACAGATTCAGGAAAACACTCAAGGTAATCCTATTCACTTTATTTAAAGAATAAACAAACAAACAAAAAAATACCCTAGAAGACTCCTATCTAAGATCCTGGGTGCTCAAACGTGATTAAGAGGGACATCGAATCGCAGCAGAATTAAGTGATCAATTTGGCAGGCAACCAGCCAGCCACATACAGAAAAGTCCTTCCAACCCCTTCACCCTTAACTCTCTCTGAAAACCCTGTCAAAGAGATGTCCTTTGCAGCTTGCCCAGAAGGTCACTGAATTCAGTGTGCTTGGGAGCAAGCTGTGGAAGAGCCCATTTCAGAGTCCAAAGCCATCTCAGAGGGTGCCCTGCCAGTCCTCTTTGAAAAAAGTCACGACGGGGATCGGGCTGCAGTGGCCCTGCTGACTGCAGCTGCTGCCAGCTGGCACGGGGAGAGGGGAGATTCCTCTTTCATTCCTACTCATTTCTGCAAACCACAGGCTCAGGCAGCTTTATCCAGTGAAATTCACGTTCCTAAACATAAATTGAAAGTACTGGCAAACAAACATCAACCAAAGGCTGCAGTCAATAAAATTATTATTAGCTCAAAGGAAACCTCCTTTCAAGAACTCTTTCCATTAATATCATTCAATCCACCTGTGTGTGTGTTACAGCAGGTAGCTTAATATTGCTCATGCAGAAGTGCAATTATAGACCTGAAATATCTTTCTGTCTGTTTATCTGGTTCTGATAGCTTAATTGCTTGAAATGTGTGTTTTGTTTCCTTTTTCTAAGGGTTGTGTTAACTTATCAAGGAGTTCTCTTAACTAACCCTAAAATAAAGACTAAAATAATAACTCAGAAGTACAAATATCTTCAAATAAAAATGTTAATTATGAATGCAAACCTTGACTCAGAAAAACAATCAAGAACATGCCCAAGTCTCATTGATACTTGGATAAACAACCCATTAAGGAGCAAACTTTTACCTTTTAATATCTAGAAACAGCTTGTGCAGTTCTTTTTTTTTCTTGTGAGTTTTGATCTTTGCATGTGGTAAGAGAAAAGGAAAATGAGATGCGTGCTGGCAGCAGACATTGATATGAAAACAGAGGAATTGTGAGGGTTACAGAGCCCTGGCACAGGCTGCCCAGAGAGGTTGTGGAATCTCCTTCTCTGGAGATCCTCAAAACTCACCTGGGTGCAACCCTGCTTGTGAAGAGGGGGTTGGCCTAGATGATCTCCAAAGGTGCCTTCCAAACTCAATCATTCTGTGATTCTGTGAGCAGCGGAGGGCTGAAGGCAGGATGTTGGGGAAAGTTGGGGAAAGATACTTAATGATATGTATCAGGTAAAGGAAGCAGGACCAAATGTAACCCGCTACATGACAAATTATAACATTCTGCAAACTGAAGGTAAGGTTAGCCATATTAGCCTTCCCTGTTGCTCTGCACCATTCCCGTATCTCTTCCTTTTCCAATGGAAGATGAAGGCTGAAGCGCAGCACTCACAGCTGCATGCATTTATACATTTGCATCTGCAGCCAGATGGAGCAAAGGCGCTGCAGAAAGGTCCTTGGCGTCTTTATGTCGGATATACACCCAACCCTTGTGTAAGTGCTGTTGCATTGCAAGCTTCCTTTTAATTACAATGTTTCTCTTGACAATGGAACAAAATGTTCATATTCCGAAGATATAGCTAGAATGAAGGATCTGTAGATGTTTATTGAACAGCAGCGTAGTAGCAAGAAGCGTAACTGATAACAGCTTGCTAGATTTTCACCCAATCTTAGCCAAAAGCTAATTGCTTCATGGGAAGAAAAAAAAGAACTGAAAAGTGTTGTGAAGTGGTTGTAGGTGTTCTCACCACTGTTGATTAAGAAAGAACGTGGACTTCCTGACAGATTCTCATACCATAAAGTACTACAGACATGTTGTGTGTCTGCAGTGCTTATGGCCATGTGAGGAACTTCCAGAGAAACTCTACACTTTCTAAATGCAAATTCTGATAATCAGATCTCTAACCAAATGATTTTAGCAGTCAGCTAAAACATCTCTAGAACTACAGCGTTTCAGGAAACAGAGTATTTGCTATTTGTAGAAAAGTTGGATCTTCATATCAGTTCTTCAATCTGTATCCCATCAGAGAATTTCTTGTAAAACGTGTACTATCTTTAAAAAATACAATTGAAATTAACTTTGGTTTATCCAACATACTAAATAATGTAGTTTTATGAAATATGATGAAATATAAGGCAAAAATTTGCTGAAAACTTTCAAACAATTTATATTTCTAGAGTAAGGGTTCTAAGATCTTTAGCCCTCTACCTCAACAGTATTATGAATTTTAATTACATATGTGAACACTTAGAAAAACATGTGTCACATGCTAATGATACTTGCCTAAAGCATTTGTTAAACGGCACTCACTCTCTAAATCAATAGGACCGGTTGTTCCATATTAACCTAGGGCAGCATCTTACTTCTGTACTTCAGCAAGAGACAACATAAGCCATCAGATGAGCCATTTATCATTTGCAGCAAAATAAATTATTAGGCTTAAGGAACAGGCAAATGCTGGTCAGCTAACTATTTCAGAAATACCCAAAACACAGACACCTCAAAATACATTTTTAATTACAATGCATTGGGAGTGTCTTTAATTTCTTTCAATTTCCTTTTGTTCTTCTACTCTCTTTTTTGTATTTTGTGTACAGATCACACATTAAACACAATTTTTTTTGGAAAGAACACTAGTAGGGATATGGAATCATACATCAAAACCTTACTCTTCTTTCTCAGAACAATGCATAAAAAGTCAACTGGGAAGGAAATTCATTATCTAAGCAAAAAAAAAACAGACATCAGCGTATCCTAATCTTATTTGTACTATTACCTGTTAAACTGCTATTTGTTTCTTCCCATCTTCATTGTCAACAGGGACTAATTTCTGTGCTGGAGGGCTCTTCATTAAGGAACTTGATGTTCTCTTTTTCCAGCTTCTGACACAATCATAAATCCATAAAAGGGACTTCCAAATTAGTTTTTAAATCCTGTCCCACTGGGAATCCTTGAAAAAGTGTCTCCTATTCCTCATACAACAAGGTTAAGATACATTCACTTTGGATCACTGGGAGTTCAGAGCTGTGCAAAAGTATTCGGACATATTGTCTGATGTACTAGCAGCAGTTTGACTATTACTTGCCATATTATCTTGAATAGGCCCTAAAAATCTCTTAATTCAGAGATAAATACCATATTCTATGTCACTGGCTTCTTTCTAATGCTTGACCACACAACCAAGAATATTATTTTTATGTGGCTCCTCTGTCTGCTATGATGATCATCCTCTTACATAAGTGAAGGTCTTAAATGGCAACAGAGAGTCTTACTAAAAAGGATGGATTATTTTTACTGAGGTGTGTTCTTGATCCAGAATTATTTGCATGCTATAGCATGACCACGCATTAACAGACATCTTTTGGTCAACATCTTTCGTCAGTTATGAAAAAATGTGCACACCCTGTAAAATTATTTTCTGAATTGGATTTTCTGTTTAACAAAACATAGTCCACAAAATACGAGGCAAACTACAAGCAAGATATCTTGCACCATAGCATGTACTTTTCCTCTCTCCTCAAAACAGCAGTCCCTCAGAATATATTTATGACTGTAACATAACTTCTTTTCTAGGGTGTTGAAACAGGAAAAAGTTGTGTTTCATACAAAGTATATGTAGAAAAATCATGTGTTACTTGTGTGTATATACATATATTCAACATATTCAGGGGTATATATAAGGTGTCTGTCCA